>CM057818.1:2590812-2843312 GCA_030067965.1 Latrodectus elegans
AGTGATTAAATTCTGATATATTTAAATACAATAAAAGCGAATATTTTAATAGCTGGAAAAATAGCAGCTAAATAACTACAAATTAGATGTTAAAATCAATTAGCACACTAAAAGCTACAACAATTTTATTTGTCCCATGGTAATCTTGCAAAATATGAATTGTCCAATTATTATTAAAATGATTAAAATATCTCTTTAAGAGAATTTATAAATCAATCCATGATTTTTTAATTATTCAAATATTTAATAATAAAAAATAATTTATGAGTAAATACAGTCAACTACAAAGTTTTCTTTTCTTGAAACATGCATGCATTAAAAATGAAATTATGAAAGTGATACGCTATTTTACCACGACAGTAAATCTTGCATTTACATTTTTTGATGTTTTTGAAGCTTTAATTAAAAAAAAAATGTCTTTCATTATAAATACTTTATAAACAGTTTGTGATACTTTTGAAATCAAACAAATTCTTAAACATACACTGTATAGAAATGAGTAATTTATTGTTTAAATAGCTATTTATATATAAATTGATGACTACAATGTTATTTTAAATTATGCATGAAAATCATTGCACACGTTTTTATTGTATCAAAAATAACTTCTAGATATTTTATTTTAGTTCACTCAAGCAAGTTATTTCAAATTAACTATAAAAATGTTAAATTCATAAATTATATATATATATATATATATATATATATATATATATATATATATATATATATATATATATATATATAGTAATCATTTGTTTACTTAATTGTTAAGAGATATATGCAGAAGTTTATGAACCATAAAAGATTTTATTTCATTGTCCAGTTAAAATAATCTTTTCTTCATCAATAAGTCAGATCATATCACAAGAATCTTGTTATTTACTAGTTTACAGCAAAGAAATAATTTAGTTCTGTTGGATGGAATAGTGAAAACAGAAATATCATTTATCCAAAGAAATATAATTTATGATACTATGCTGTTTAAATAACCACTAACACATTATGTACAATATTGGTGTTTAAATAACTTCTAACACATTATGTATACAGGCATATGTAATTTTTTGTATAAAAATTAAATGATGAATGAACAAACAAAATATGTTCTTAACATGAAAATTGAACAGAAAATTATATTAATAGCTACAAAAAAAGTAATGAAATAGAGTAAAGAAAAAAAAAGGACAACATTAGTTGTCAGTCAACCATGGTAATTAATTTCAAATAGTCTTAAAATAATAAAAAATTAAAAAAAATTTAATAAGGTTTTAAAAGTAATGTATATGTTAACTTAAATATCTTCTCACTCATGTTCCAATCTGCTTAAAATGAAAAAAATACATGGAAAAGTTTAAACAGAAAATAACTTCTATTACCTAATGAATAATATAGATAATATAACAATATTCTTGAAGCACAAGTTCACAATAAAATGATTTATATAAATTATTTATATAGAGTAGCATATACAAGTACAAAAACATTAGCATCCAAAAATTTAAATAGTAATTATACTAAACATACAAATGTAATTTAAGTAAATCACTCAATAAATAATGTCATCAACTCAGTTTATCCTTGGACCCAAAGGATAAATTGAATAGAAATTGGGATAACATCCATAACAAATGCTTGCATTAATGAAATTAATGTGACCATTTTTGCCAAATATGTGTACTAAGATGAGCATATATAAATTTTGTTATAAAGACATGCACACAGCCTATATTAAAATACTATTGTGGAATTTATTCACAGCCATATTTTATTATATGCTCTGTTAGCTCAATAGTTTACCTATAACACTGTAGACAGTTGTTTAGAGTAACTTGTGAATAATATGGTTATAAATAATAAAATCCTGGTTATAAATAATACTTTGAAATCTCCCAAAAGCTGTCTGATTATGCATGTTGCCAACACCAATTAGAACAGTGCCAGGGCACTTTTCCACATACCATGCATGTAGGGGGTTCTCCAAGAAAAACATGTATTTGATTTGGGTGGGGTTCACTCAAAAATTATGCCTTGAAAAAGACACCAAGCATCTCACAAATAAGCTTTTGAGATCAACTGAGGAAGAATAATAACCTACAGGAATGAATGATTATCCTTCAGAAAAATTGGCGATTGGGTTGAGCAAAACCAAGAAAATGTAATGTGGATCTAATCGCTAAAAAAGGCATGAATGGCAGACCAACAGGTTGGCTAGGTTTTATGGCACAAGTCCAAAATTGGACATGCTGTACCAGGCAGATCAACAGGATCCTTAGCACCTACCACTACTGCCCCAATAACAGGCTTACTGTAGACAAGACAGTGATGTATTGCTCAGCTACACTATGAACCACAGAACAATAAATTAAGTCTATTATGGATCATTTGGAATCTGTTTATAATATTCAATGTTATTTGCAGCTGAGTAAGATGTTTATATTTATTGCTTTCTTAACACTTGACTCGAAAACACAAGAGCCTGTGTTTTTGGTAGTGTGGAAAACGACAGATACAGACAAAATTGAAATGAAATTGAACAACATTAACTGACAGACAAAACAATATTTGACTTTCAGCACCATGATTGTTGCATTCAAATATGGAGACACTGTAGTTAGATTACAGAACTATTGCATTATGCATTATCAGTCTTGCACTCAGTATCACGGTTTGGGATGACATCAGAATTTGCTCCCACAATAATCTAGTAAATTGCTGGTACATTAATTATGCATAGTGAAAAAATCTATGATATTAATACTTTATGGGAAAGAATAATTACATCATCTGGGATAGTTGCATCTGATATGTTGGTAAATATGTGGCAAGAAGTGGAATACTGTCTCCACACATGCAGGGTAACAAATGGATTCCATGTTGAAGTCTATTAACATTCAATAAATTTTAAAGGTACGCTTTCATTGTATGCAATGATTGATGTATTTTTTCATTAACTTCGTCAATTCATTTATATTTAAAACTAGGGAGTTCTTTTTCAGACATCCTGTATATTGCTGTTTTTCTACACATTAAATCATTGGAAACTTAAATTTTACTGCAGAAAGATTATTAATTTGAGTAATCAAAGATATTTGAATTGCGAAAAATATATTTAAGTTACATATTTTACAGGTTGTATAACAAAAAGTTTAAATAATTAACCTTCAACAAATTTTTAAAAGATTTAATCTTTGTGCGAACATCTTTTTTGATTAAAAAATTTTATTATATATTTATAATACAGATTCTGGAAAGTTTTCCTATAACTTCATTATAATTTTTCTTCCTTATAAATAACAAATTTTAAAACTTAAATACTGAAAGCAATTTCTTAAATCCAAAATTTCTTCAGCATTTCTTAATATTTATTAAATGCTGTAAATTCCTCTCTATAATTGTTTTAAGAGAAAAATAAAAACTAAAAATATTTGCATCAATTAAGTAAACTTTAAGCACTTTGATTATCATACCATTTAATATATTCAATCATGTGTTAAATTTTAAACCTTAGCTCAGCTAAACCAGCAACAGATAAACTTTTTCAAATAAATTTATTTGAATATATTAGAAAATTAAGCATTATTTGCAAAGATTATATGCAAGCTTAAGGGTTAATTTTAATAAGAAAATAAGATTTATTTCCAAATCATCCTAATATCAAGTATACATAATAAACTTAAATAAGCAACTAAAAAATAAAAAATAAAAATTCAGAACTTAAAATGTCAATCAACAACTTGATTTTCTGATAAGTAAATTTTATGAAAAAATTACCTTGTAACTCCATTACGAAAATTCTTAAAAATAAATCATTAAAAATAATAAAGCAACTTCATATAAATTTATATGCTGATTTAATGCTCTTATTAAATAATTAAAAATCTTAAATAATTCTTGTATATTTTTAAAATTATAATAAAATTTTAACATTAAATTATAAGATTAACATTGAATGTTTGATTTAGGAATGATTATTTCTACTATGAAGACTTACCGCTCCAAATTTATGAAGAACAAGATACTGTTCAGTAGATGGATTCATTCCAACATTTGAGAGTTTCCAATTCATGAACTACAAATAGAGCAAAAAGTGTTCGACATACATAAAAAGCACATGCAGAAAACAATTATTTGAATTACATAACTTATAATGCAATTTAACTGTGATATGTAGGCAATGGATACAGTTAATTTTAAACAAGAATTTGTATATAGATTTTTATAACATAGTTCAAAAATTTAATGAATAGTTACACAAAAAGGATTCTTATTAAAAGTACTGTAATTTTATATAAAATTGCACTGCTAATATTAAAATAAATCTAAAAGGATTTGAAATTTTTCTTTTAGTTTCCTTAGTTGTTCAACACAGACATAGCTACAAAATATTATGGGAGCAAAAAAGTTTTTGTATAACTGTCATATGCTCAAATATTAAAAATTTTGGTACAACTAGAGAATGTTGCTTTAAATAAGAAACTAAAAACTTAGTTTTAAAAAGCAGGAAACAAAAATTCTTATATCTTTAAAAAAGAGACACCAAACTAATTGATAGCTAAAATTATACACTTTGTATTTGTGCTATTGGTAGTTGATTTAATTTTAAAAGGCAAGATTTTAGTTGGTTTGGAATGGTTTGTTTGTCACTCAACAGTCATTTTTATTCACACGAGGGCTAATTAGACCAGGACCTATGGTTTAAAGTGGATTCTGAACCACTACAAACATCCATGCCCAAGGTGCTAACCATTCGGCTGCCAGCTCGGCAGCAAGATTTTGGAATTAAACTAACACTGTTTAGAAATATTTCTTTGAGTGCACAATGCTTTAAATTATAATTAAAAAATATAATACACATAAAAATATAAATAATTAAAATAAAATATTTGTTAAATTTTATTATCATATTCATTATAATAATGTATATTTATAAACAATAGCCCAATAAAAAGTGTTCAACACATTAAAATTCAGAAAATATTAGGGTGTTGTAATTTTCTTTTAGGAAATACAGAAATAAGTTGCTAACATTCTAACAATTATTGCTGTAAAGTATGCTTCATAAAATTGATTTACATATATTTCTAAACAAACTTAAAATTGATATATTTTTATTGAAATTGCATTCCCACACACTTTTATTTTTCAGAAAATTATTAATTCTACCATTATATAGAAAATAATTAATCTAATGTAATTAAATTACATATCTGAAATTCATAAGTTTGTTGAGCAAAATAGATTCTGTATTTCAGAATGAAATAACTTTATTAATTACTTTTTAAGTTCCATGTTTAGATTTTGGAAAAGCATTAGAAGTGCACAAATATCTAAATTTGCAGAATATCAGATAAGGTAACTTCCAAACTGCGTCCCATATAAAAAATTTTTTAACTAATACACTTTTTAAATGAGAAAATTTTTTAAAATAGAATCTTTATTAATTCTAGTTTGATTAAAATTATGAAGATCAACAAATATTACACACCAATTTATAACAAAATAGCATAAGTTTTTATTTCTCCATCAGAAATTTGAAAATAGTTTTAAAAGAATTTCATAGAAATATTTAATTACACATTTAACAACTCAAATTCTAAATTTTAAAACTTTTATTATCTAAAATATAAGATGAAACTAAATTATTAACTCTTGATTCACTCAACCTTTCCCATATTCAAATAAAGAGTTAAAAAATGGACATATATAAGTTATTGTAAATAAATATAATTAAAATCATACCTTATCTTTGAAATATTCCATAACCCCAACACCTGTAGATACACAATGAATGAGAACTAATCCTAATACACGGGAAGGATGAGCCAACTAAAACAGATAATTTCAGAAGTCATTGATGAAATTTTTATGACAAAAAATATATATTTACTGACAAAACTATTATCAATTTTAAATTGATACATTTTCAAACATATCAGTATTGTACTAATATATTAAGAATATATAAAATGAAATAAGGATTCTCAAACTTATATCAGGTATACAAGTTAAAAAAAAAAAAAAAAAAAAAAAAAAAAAAAAAAGATAATATTTTCTTAAATATTAAATAATTCATTTAATATTTAAGTAAGATGTCTTTTTGCTTTTTATACAATTCTATAATCATATAATGAAAAAATTTCCTTACGTAATTTTATATTTGTTTTTATTTTATGTTTGTTTTTGCCATCTCTGCCATTAGTATTCCCAAAAGGGTTTGAATTCATTCAGTCAAGCCACTTATTTACAAAAATGGTTTAAATGAATTCAGGGCTAATTGAAATACTATTTTAATAAAAAAATTAGTTCTTTCTTTTTCTTACTTTTTTTTGTATACATGATTTAAATTTGAGAATCCTTATTTCATTTTATATATTCTTAATATATTACTACAATACTGATATGTTTGAAAATGTATCAATTTAAAATTAATAACAATTTTGTGATGTATTCTAAACTAATCTCATTAAACATATACTTTCGTTTTAGATACTATTCTTATGTAGTTTAATTCATTACTTTTGTGTCAAAGATTTTTTACATCAAGCAAAAAAGTCCTATATTATACACTGAAAAAGTAAAATTTGAAAAAGTTTTAATTTCATAGATGTATAAATGGTATAAATATTCCAATAAAAAAAAGTTGTTTGCGAAGTCTTGATAGCTCTACTTTTCAGATTGCATGCCACATTTTTATTAAATCAGCTCCTTCTCATAACTAAATATAAAATCATCTAAAAAAAGAATAATTCTAATAATTGAGAATTTCCAATGTATATTTACTTTAGTTTACATATAAAAATAAACTGAGGTAACTGGAGTGCAATATTTTCTTTCATAATATTATAAAAAAATATATAATCTTTCTGATTTTATAAAAATATTTTTATATAAAATATTATAATTTAAATTTCTTTTTGTCTCAAAAAATGTTTAAAAATTAATAGTTGCAGTAATCACACACACATAAAACAACATAAAATTTTAAGTGTATAATACTCACAGCAAACCTAACTAATATGTTTGCTCCAGCTCCTTCTCCAAATCCAACCACTAGTTTAACCCTATGAAAGATTAATAAAATTAAATTTTATAATAAGCATTGCATAAATAGTTAAAACCATAAATATATTTTCAAATGAAAACATATTTATAGTAATAACTTAATCCAGTTAACATCCACATCATTGTACCTTATGCAACATATTTATAAATCTAATATATAAAAATTGATGCTTTTATTTTAAATTTTATTATATACAATAAGGAAACATTCTATATAAAAAAGATTTGAGAATTTATAAAGGTACAGTTTTTCAATTACATATGCACAATGATTGATGGCTTTTTTCCTATATCAATAAGTGTAAAAATTCAAGTAGAAGTTTGACCCTTGTCTTCCTTCAATATATATTATTTTCCTTATTAATTCAAAGTCAATCATTTCTACACGCAGACTTATTTTCTACTTTAAACATAATTGCTAAATGTATTTAATATCTAAGTTGCATTAATCATAACTATGACTCTTAACAATGAAAATACAAAATTTTCCATAAATTTCATTGCAAAAATTAGATTCTCAAATGAAAACTCAAAGTAAAATATTTTCATAGTACAAATTAAAATTAGTCTACAGATACAAACAAGGTTTAATTACACTATAGGAAGATTATACTTACCATAATTCAAGAAACTAGTAATATTCATTTTACAAAACATTTAAAATTTTAGCATATTAAAGATTTAGCAATAAAGATTTGTTTAAAAAATGTGTGTACTTCTGAAAATTATTAACAAAGTTAAATTGCATACAGTTATTAGTTTTTTTTTAGTTTGCTAACTGAAAACAAAAATTTAAATTTGCTTTTTTCAATGGTATGGAATGACATTTTCATTATGAAAAAAAGTGAATAATTAAGAATAATTCAAAGCATCACTGCTGTTTAAAGTGGTTTACAAACTTCTTAATTTACACACACTTGAGTTAGAATTAGAACCAATAAACTGGCAAATTGATGGTTACAACATTAAACATTCAACTGATACCTCAGCGTAGTTAATGAAAATCATATGAAAGTTTAATATATTCAAAATAATTATCTTCTTTTTATAGACTCACATTTTTTTTTTTTTATCTTTGTTTGGAAATAATTCACAAACATAATATTAATAAAAGATTTATGTAGTATAGTTGATTTTTCAATGTAAGATGTTAAGATTTTATATTATTTAACAAAAATTTCAGAAATTCTACAAAATAGTAGTTTACTGCAAGTTTTGGGGACTATTATTTTGGAAACTTAGATTTCAGACTATAAAACATTTTTTCTAATGATGTATGTTACAAAATTCATGTTTTATTTCAAACTAAAAGAAAAATAGATGAATGTGTTAAAAAATAAAAATAAATCTTTGATGATTTTTAAAGTCAAATATCTATCACCAAAAATTTCCAATATCTCTAATATTATGTTCATACACAATAAAAAGCAAGAATT
Source organism: Latrodectus elegans (assembly GCA_030067965.1). Taxonomy (NCBI): domain Eukaryota; kingdom Metazoa; phylum Arthropoda; class Arachnida; order Araneae; family Theridiidae; genus Latrodectus; species Latrodectus elegans. Next base: position 2,599,314 of record CM057818.1, read on the forward strand.
ATACATGCAATTTTAAAGATGAAAATTAGATCAATTTAACCAATAGTAGAATATTTGGGAATATGAAAAAAATATGCTAAATATATACAAGAACCCAGCATACCAGTATTATCATTTTTAAAACTTATTAGATAAATTAGCAATCAAAAACCTTCAATGTATAAAACAAAGTAAAAAGTTCTAATCTAAATAGACTTTAAATTATCATATGTAACACATACAAGATTTTAAAACACATAAATGCCAATTTAAAAATTTCTTTTATATAACTATGAACATATATTCACAAGACTACCCTTTATATTAATATAATGCATTTAAACAATTATTTATAAATAAACACAAAATTACATAACAAATTTCCAGGAACAGTTCCATAGATTGGAATAGGTCGAGTTAGTTTATCAACCCACTGAAAGGCAGGCAGCAAACCTGGTCACTGTCACCTGGACATGGTGGATGACTACCAGCTGACCACAAGCCATCCACCAACCATCCACGAAATGACGTCACGTATGACCAAATTGAGGCGGAGCTTTCCACCAAACAAAGTATTCAGCATGTTTAATTTTTTCATCCACTGAGCGACAAGTGTATATTTACTTGATTTGCGCTGTTTATGTAAGGACATGGAATCCAGATTTTCTGTAGAAATCGAAGAATTTATCATTCAATATTTTAAAAGCAAGTTAAATTTAATTGGTCAATATGTTTTAGAATTTTATTTTTTGTTTTATAATATATACTTATTTATTCGATTATATATTTTTCAATAGATAATAGGTGCTTGTGAAACCTACATGATGATAATTATTTTAATAAAAAATTTTAAAAAACCAACTGTTTAAATATCTTAGTTGAATAATTAATCATAATTTCAAAAAACAATTCTCTGGTAAAATTTCACAAGATTTTTAAAAACTGTTTTCATTTAACTAAATCTTCCTCATTGAAATTGCTTTTTAAAATTAGAAAAATATTATGAGTATTTTTTTAATTAAATAAAAATTAACTGAATAAAGCGTTTTTAATTTAAACTGCAATTAAAACACTGCAGAAACTCTAATTTAAATAATATATTTTTAATTTATTAATACTTTTATGAATGCATTGAATACATGAGGTTTAATATGATAGATAAATTTATTTGTATTTTTTTTAATATTACAAAACAGATTCTGAAATAAAATGTAATTATTTTTTAAATTAGGAATTTTAATGTAATGCAAATGTATAAGTATTTGCAGCAAAAAATTTTATAAAATTTAAAAAAAAATTTATTAAATGATTTTCCAATTAGTTATTATTTATAGTTTATAAAAATTCATTTCAAAAAAATATTGTTAACTTTATTTTAAATAAGTTTCATGGACAATTGAAATAAGTTTTATGTTATTTAAATTTTGTTATCCCTTTTTTTCCTCTTCCAAACATACTTCAGCAATAATATTTGCTGCTGGTTTTTAAATCAAAGTATTACATGCAATATTTCTTGGCGTTTTGTGGATGGTTATGTTTTCAAATATGAAAATATTAATAAATACGCAATACAATAATAATGCAAGTTAAACTGTAAATAAACTTTCATTGGTCAATTTTGGAGTGACGTTTTTAATGACGTATTTGTTTCATGTTTGGCTGGTATACCAGACACCAAGGATCCACAAAACAAACATTAGTGAAACACCATCCACAAGCCACGCTGTGCACAGGTTTGCTGCCTGCCAAAGGATGAAAAGCTGAGTACCAAACACTGTACTCAGTTTATTGAACTAGTGTGACCACTAAGTAAACACTGGGAGTTTTGTATTAGGCAGACCACCTAATAGAGACATATGCTGCACACCTTAGGACTTTTTGGTCAGGAAAACAGAGATGGGTACTTTAGGCCTAGGTCCACATGGGCTGTCATGCCACAGAGTTTAGTTTCAGTAACACAACAAATACTGAAAGCATATCAGAATTATTGAGATTCATATATAACTCTAATAGGAAAAAAAGTCCTCTGTGTTTCTAAACAATGATTGAGTCATTTGATGTCATGATATAAATATTTGTTGCACTACAAAAATGAAAGTAACAAAGAATCACTATTTTATTTAAACATTTACTCAATTTTCTCATAAAATAATTTTGATCACACTTACTTCAAATGATCTAAAACACAAACAAGATCTTCACCCATCTGTTGAATTGTGGGAAACTGAAAACTAAAAGAAACTTGTAAATATTTTTCAGCAATTATTAACTATAAATTTATTATTTCAAGCACTATTATAATCATTCAAGTGCTTGGTTTATAAAATTTTTTGTATATCAAACAACAAAATATGAAATAAGGTCAAAATATTCAAATATCATAAAGAAATCAAAATTACATTATACACATTTTTTATTTGTTTATGTATTGATTTGCTTATGAATATGTATTACATGTAAAATTATTGCACAATAAATCTAATACATTAAAAAACTTAAAGCAAATTTGTATAATAACATTTTACCGAAAATTGTAATTATATTAGAATTTCATAAATGTCAATATTAACAATCTAGTTATTCGGTTTCAAAAATGTAGAATTACAGCATTTTCTTCCCACTTTTATTAACTTAAAAAATAATTCACTATAAAAAAACCAAAAGAATTAAATGAGTTCCTCATGCAAAAGCTCAAAAAAAAAAATCTACATGTAATTTCATAGAGAAAATAGCTTTAGTAATAAACTTATGCTTCATGAATGCATACGATTCTAAGTTTTTTTAATCAACTTTATTAAAAAATTTAATATGATTATAAATACTTGTATAAAAATCAAATTAATCACATAATTCTTAAAATTTTGTGTGGAAAATAACAAAGTTGTTGAAATAAAAATTACAATATTGAGTAATATAAAATTCTAAACTGCAATTTCACTATGTTTATGAAAGATTTTAAGTAAACTATTTTCAATATTTTAGGGGGGCAGCAAACCTGGTCACCATCACCCAGATATGGTGGATGACTACTAGCTGCCCAAGCCACCCACCAACAATCTACGAAATGATGTCACATATGATCAAACTGAGGTGGGCCGAGCTGGCAGCCGAATGGTTAGCGCTCTTGCCTTCGGTTCAACAGTTCGTGGGTTCGAATCCCACCTTGGGCATGGATGTTTGTAGTGGTTCGGAATCCACTTTAAACCGTAGGTCCCGGTCTAATTAGCCCTCGTGTGCAAAAAATGACCGTTGAGCGACAAACAAACCAAACCAACCCAACCAAACCAAACTGAGGTGGAGCTTTCCACCAAACGGAATATTCTGCATGTTTAATTTTTTTCATCCACAACAAAGCAACAAGTTTATATTTACTTGACTCACGCTGTTTATAAAAGAATTTTGAATTCAATTTTTTCTGTAGAAATTGAAGAATTTATCATTGAATATTTTAAAAGCAAGTTAAATTTAATTGGTCAATATGTTTTAGAATTTTATTCTTTGTTTTATAATATATATTTATTTATTCGATTTAATATTTTTCAATAGGTAATAGATGTTTGTGGGACCTATGTTATGATAACTATTTTAATAAAAATAATCAATGATATAAAGTTATCACTTGAATAATTAGTAATAATTTCAAAAACAATTATCTGATAAAATTTCACAAGACTTTTAAAAACTATTTTCAATTCATTTAAATCTTTTTCATTGAAATTGCTTTTTAAAATTAGAAAAATATTTTGAGTATTTTTAGTTTTAAACAAAAATTAACTGTACAAAGCATTTTTAATTTAAACTGTAATTAAAATACAGCAGAAATTTTAGTATATACTATTTTTATATATACTATTTTTACATTTATTATTACTTTAATGAATGCATTAAATACATGAACTTTAATATGATAAATAAATTTATTTGTATTTTTTATTTAAATATTATGTAGCAGACTCTGAAATGAAATATAATTATTCATTAAATTAGGATTTTTTTAATATAACACTAATAAGTATTTGTAGTAAAAAAATTTTATAAAATGATTTCACAATTTAGTTTATTATTCATAGTTTAAAAATTCATTTCAAAGAAATATTATTAATTCTATTTTAAATAAGTTGCATGAGCAATTGAAAAGTAAGCTTTATGTTATTTAAATTTTGTTCTCCCTTTTTTTTTTCCTCTTCCAAAGATACTTCAGCAATAATATTCGCTGCTGATATTAAAATCAAAGCATAACATGCAATATTTCTTGGAATTTTGGGCATAGTTATTTTTTGAATGTGAAAATATTAACAAATACGCAATACAATAATAAAGTTAAACTATAAATAAACTTTCATTGGTCAATATTTGGAGTGATGTCATTAATGATGTGATTATTTCACATTTCGCTGGTATATCAGACACCAGGTATCCACAAAACAAACACCAGTAAAACACCATCTACAAGCAACATGGTGCACAGGTTTGCTGAATGCCTTAATTAAAACTATTTCAAATTTATTTATTATAAGTTAGAGCAGAAAAAATATTTAAAAATTGAATGAATAGATACTTACAGATATTAAAAACATATATATATCTAAAAAATTTTTAAGATCTTGTGAAGTAATTCTATATTATGAATATGCATTCATGTATAGCAACAAAGTTTGTTTGTTTGCTTGTTTTGTCGCTCAACGGTCATTTTTTGCACACAAGGGCTAATTAGACTGGGACCTATGGTTTAATGTGGATTCCGAACCAATACAAACATCCATGCCCAAGGTGGAATTCGAACAAATGAACTGCTGAACCGAAGGCAAAAATGCTAACCATTCGGCTGTCAGCTCGGCGTATAGCAACAAAGAAAATAACTTTAAAATGCAGTGTTTATAAAGCGATCATATAGTATTTTTAAATTTTAGTTTTGTTCATTGGAGAAGTAAACATATTTCAGTGGAAAAAAGACTTTTTTTATAAAATATAAAAGTATGTATAACATAATAATTTTGCAAAAAAAACAAGTATTAAAATGCTTTTATTTAAAAAAAAGTAAAGATTATTTTAAGATATATAAAAAATCACAATGCTAAAGTAATTTCAAATTTATATAAAATGCGCTAAAATCATAAATTTAAACTCTTTAGGTGAATTTTTGACTATTTTTTCACTGTTACTCATATGTAAAAATAGAAAAAAATGTCCTAAAACTTGAAATTAATTTTTGTAAAACAAAAAGTAAAATTTTAGAAAGAGGATAAATCCTCTTAAGGTATAACTAGTATGTAAAAAGTGTAAGAAAACATAGTAGACATCATTTTTATATTTATTATTATAATACTGATTTTTATATTATTTTATTATTATATTTGATATTTATTATTGATTTCATTATTTTATTACTGATAAATTTTAAATCATCTTACTCAGCTGGTAAATCATCTGCATTATCATCTTGACCAGGCACATCAATGTGGATGAACACAGATCTAGGTTTGATTTCAGACATGCATGGATGCTCCACAAAATCTTGGAATGTGGAATCTGTAAAGTAAATATTTAAACTTTAATTATTTACTAGTAATTCATGACTAAGATTAGAAAGAGAAATTTCTTGTACAAAGAGAATTTTAATGTCCAAAGTGAACAGAACTCCTTAAAAAAACTTAGATCTTTTATTATCAAAACAACATAGGAAGAATAATACAAATGATATAAAATGTAAATTATTCATTTCTCAACTAAATTAAAGCAAATCTTTTAATGCTTGAAGGATACATATAAAATACATATTATTTGCAGCAGTGAATAACCAAGAAAAGAAATTACCATAGTTTTAAAATAATTTTTTTCAGAAGAAATAAAACCAGACTTTAATTGTGAATGAAATTACATGAACTTAAAATTAATAACATTGAATAAATTTTTCTTTAGATTTGTTAATTTATAAGATAAAAAAAAATACTAGTGCAATAAGTAGCTCAGTTTTTAAAAATATCCAATTATAAACTAAATTTTAGAAAAATCAGAATTAAATTTACACTGTAAATATAAATTTTAGAAATATCAGAAAATATTAATTACACAATATTCAAAAAAAAAAAAAAAAATTATAATAGTTGAAATTACATAAATGTGATAAAGAAAAATTGTTATTGAATACACAGATATAAATGTTACAGTTTTAAACTTTGTATTTAAAAACATATTAAAAATTGTTTTTTTATATGCATTAAAAAGATATACCATTATTAGTAACATAAAAAATATAGCCTTCTACCAATAAAATATATATGAAAATACCTTTATAAAAAATCAAATGATTTTTAAATGAATTTACTAATGAAATATTCAGTTAAAAAATCAATGATTCTTTCATCTTTGTAATTTAACAGGATTTGCTTACACTCAGAATTTGTCCACTACTGCTGAAAAGCTGAATTTTTCTTCACAAATGAATTTTTTTTTATATATCTCAAATTTTATCAAAGACAATTTTTACAAAAGAAGTTTGAAACAAGTATACATTACTACCAACATGACTTTTACATTTTAATTATACTTTTTCACTTGACTTTGACAGCAATCAATAATTATAGAAAAATCCTATAACATTAAAATTTCAAAGGCCACATAAGGAACCGTTCAAGAAATATTTTGATAAACACTTGTAAATTACACCGTGACCTTTTTACACTCTGACATTTGTAAATTACAATCTTTGGTGATTTATTGTTTATATATAACTTGTATGTATTTATAAAAGTCAGATAGATTGCACCAAATCTTACTATGATTCAACAGAAAAAAATCTCTTACATGAAGGGAGAAAAAAATATATTGCATAAACAACATAACCCATTAACATCATTGAATGTTGTAAGAGTATTGTTACTCAATAGTAAACAAAGTATGAAAATTTTATGTACTACATTAAAATATTACATATTATATACATTATATATAGTAGTATTGCATTTGATTTAAACTCAGCACAGTAACTGAAAATAATTAAAAAGTGTTTTAATAGTAATCAAATTGTTATAGAAAAATGGAATTATCCACTTTATTTACAAAGCTGTTATAATTTTTGAAATTTAAAAATATATTCACTAAAAAAAAATTGATAGATTTTTATGTACAAATGAATTTATTTTAAAGTATCTGAGTCTAAACTATAATTTATTGATGTGCAAAATTAATAAACTATATATTAGACTCTTAAAAGATTTTAGAATAATAAACATTTTTTTATTCACGTCATGAATTACTTAATGAATCAGCTTATATTACTGAATCCAAACAAGAATTTCATTTAGGATATCTATTATTATAATTTATACAATGTACAAAAATTTAGAACAAGATAGCTTTAACAATGTAATGTCAATCAAGTATGTTATAAATTGACTGAAATAAAACTGTAACACCCTCATTATACAAGAATATGGCAAAAATATTATAAAAAAAAAAATCAAAGGATAAAATGGAATTTAATTTAAAAATTTAAGCACACTTGAATAATTGTATGCTATTTCAATGTGACAAGTGACTTCTGAAGGGAAATCAGATATTAGTCCAATGATTACTCCTGATTTATATTTTCTGCTCAGTTTAAGACTTTCAATGGCTGTAAGGATGATCAATCATGTAGCAAAGTCCTTCATAGCTTCAAGACAATGTGGGCAGCTGCTAATATTTCCTAACATCTCTATTGTATCACATATTCAATTGGATTTAGATCTAGCAAATTTGCTGTCCAATAAGCACACTGAACAGCTTTACTTTCCATTAATTTTATAACCCCTATATATAATGAGGTTTAACATTATCACTCATGAAAATAAACTGGGAAATTATAGTATTTGTAAAAAGATATATATGAAAAAGTTTAACTTTGATACAATTCTTCACATGGATGTACCAAGGATCACTAATGCCTTCATCAGTGAACAAATTATTTGTAAAAATATGAAGGTCATTTATAATATCGAACATGATACAATTCCAAATTAGAATTCTACGATCTCCAAAAATTTCCCTTTCAGTGAAGTTGAAGGGATATATATCTGTTATTAAGCATTTGAGTTTCCAGATTTTGCATTCAATACACTAGAATAAAGTTAGGATATAAATATATTTTCATCCAGCCCTTTTCATATTTTCACCCACTCCAAGCCTTGCAGAAAGTACATTCTTTAATACATAAGGCATGCGCCATATTAGTCATTATGAATAAACCTTCATTGTGCAACCTTTTAACCACTATAAAATGCAGTATCAGTATTCCAGTAGTCTGATGCATGATTTCGTAATATTTTCCTACCTGCTTGAAAAGTTAAAGGTCAATAAACCAATCCTCAACCATCATGGAAACATTTGGCAGACCACCTGCAACAAGTCCTGTTGATTAGATTCCTGTCCATTTTAAGAACACTTTAACAATACCTTAACATTCTTTTTCAAAATGTGAACCAATGTGTTATTCTTGAACTCCATAGCCACATTAATCAAACTTAGAGCTTTTTCAAAATTCCCAATATTTGACCTCATATAAAATTATTCAGATGTCTCATCAACATGATCCTCAGTTGGATGTATCCCATTAATGCTGTAATTCAGTCATTTAAATCGATATACATTGTAAATTAGTTTTCAAAGAAATACTTAGCATACATCACTAGCACATATTATGTTCTTCCAACACTCATCCATTGCATCATGTCACATGTATATACATGTTCTATTGTTCCTAGCATAAATATTTTGATTGATTTTATTACTTTCTGCCTATATGTATTGTTGATTTACATTTTAGCATCAACTTTATATTTTTCACACTAGTCTATTTTTAATGAAAATATTAAATAAAATTTAAAGCTAACTTACGATTACTTCCTATGTCATGGACAGTTAGAAATATAGCTTTCTTTTCTACATTTGTAAGGTCACCCTATAAGAAAAAAGTAGTACATTAGTAATAATAAATTTAATGTTAAATAGTATAAAGTTCTATTAGAAATTAAATTATCATATCTAAACAGTCATTTATATTAAAATCTTCATACCAATTAATAGATTTTAAAAATATATATAAAGAAACCAACATAAATTTTTTTAATTGTGCTTTTCACAAAATCATATACATGCTTGCTTTTAAAGAAACACTTGAATAGTTTTCTAACCATAGTGCAAATAAACCATTTGTAATATTTTCTAACCATAAGTATATCCGTAAATTAAAAATGTTATATACAATAATCTTTTTCATAAATTAGATCTCTTCTTTACATCTGTAAATGCTTAGTAACTTAATTAGGTATTAATAATAGAGTGGAATTTTTGACACTTCTAAAAAGTAAAAGCAGTAATTACATTTCAAAACTATAAAAAAACACTCACAGATTTTTACCAAATTTTATCATATTACACATAATCATTAAAAACATTTATTATATAAAATTTACAACCAAACAGCATTTAATTTCAAATACTTTCTTTCCCAAATCATGGAATGAAATATTAATCAAATTAGTAATTATTATATTTCAAAATATAAGTTCATTTACTCACATAATCACTTAATTATGATATTAAATATTCTTTAATAATGGCTTTCATTTTTATCTATATATGCTTTATTTTTATTGGTCAAAAAACCCAATTCCTTATTTATCTTATTATATTTTACCCTAATATCTGTCTACAAACATATACTGGCTTTTATATATATATATAATACAAAATCTAATTCTGCATCAATAACAATTATCTTAATTTTGCATTGTTCCTTATGACACCTGACACTTGGGCAAGCCAAGCTTGCTATGCCTTGACTATGCGAATTTAAGTCAATAGAGAGTATTTTTCGTTTCAATCAGAGGACCACGAAGGTGAAAGTACGTATTTACTCTTTTTTAAATCCTCAGGTAGATGGCACCTTCAGAGAATCAACTGTCTCAATTTTGACAGTGATCTGAAGAGGGAGGAAAATTTCTCCAAACCATTGGAAAATAAAATAAAAATTATTCCAAATTGAAATAAAAATTAATTTAAGTTTTTGTACTTCAGTAATTTAATTTACTTATCCAGAATTACCCAATTACAAAATACACATAAAAGTTAATGTCACAAAAAGACATTAATTTGCAAGTGTTTTACATTTATTTTTTAATTTTCTGAGCTTACAAGAAAATTCAAAGAAAACTATTAATATGTCAGAGAAGCACAAATGACTTATTTAAATGAGGTTTGGTTTGTTTGTCGCTCAACTGTCATTTTTTGCACATGAGGTCTAATTAGACCAGGACCTATGGTTTAAAGTGGACTGCGAACCACTACAAACATCCATGCCCAAGATGGGATTCGAACCTACGAACTGTTGAACCGAAGGCAAGAGTGCTACTCATTCGGATCTCAGCTGGGCTTATTTAAAAGAGGATTTGAAGAGAGACAATGTAGATGTATTAATAAACAATATTAGATGGAACTATAAGATAATTTAGATTGGAAGGTCTTGAAATGTAAAAGAATTATATATATATAAGCTTCAAAAGCCTTTAAATAGTAAATTAACTGACAAAATATTTGTTCTGAGAAATTTTATCAATGTACTATAAATCCGCTGACAAATACTAGAAATAGCTGTGTAGATTTTCATTGAAACATAACTGATATTCTCTTTTAAATACATAGATATTGTCAGAAAATATCTGCGGAGAAAAGTAAATATACTTCAAGACATCACTTGTATTCAAGTAAAAATACAAATCTATATTTTCAGAATAATGAAAATAAACTAATTGGTTAATTTAAAATACTAGATGATATATTTCATCATGAATTAATATTATAGTTTCCATTATAATGAAAATTCTTTTATACTTGATTTTCAATAGAAGTTAATCCAAAGAAAATAATTTTCGCTTCCATGAATATTCATGCATATCCATCCCATAATGATAAAATGAATGTAAAATGATAGCGCTATTCAACGATAGAAAGAAAATCCGGGTAATATGATTTTTTATTTACATAAATTGCCTATTTTTTAACAGATAACTAATACCCGCAATTATTTCTTTTCACAAATAAAGTGGATTGTAAAACAATAGTCCAAAAATCTTTAGTCTTCAACTTCGATCACTTTAACATTACCTAATCATTTTAAAAATGGCTCGAGTCCTAGTAAATAATTAAAGTTTCTTGAAAATTATATGATCGTTAAGAAGTTAAGATATCTATAAATCTCTAATCCCTTTTAAGCGATTGCAAAACACACGATTAGCACAAAAAGAGATTTCTTTCAACAATGCCTGTACGCGTATATATATATATATATATATATATATATATATATATATATATATATATATATATATATATATATATATATATATATATATATATAATTCATGTGAAGTTGTTTTAATTATATTTAAGATTAAAATCTTTTATGTAGGGAGCATTTCATAATTTTCAGTGAAAGCTGTGCTAAACATTTTATCAGCATCGACCTCGACTTCAGGTTTTCAATCAGAAGAGTGCGATTCTGTAATTTGACCATAGAAAAACTGATATAAATATTAAAATTTGCGATTTTATGTTTGAGTGATGTAATTCAAATGATAAAAAACAAGCAGAGGTATATTATTGTTTCAAATAATATACTTTTAGGGAGGGAGAATAAATTTATTTGGGAGTTCGAAATTTACACCCAAGAACGATTATGTCAAATAACAAATGGTTGTAATAAAACAAATTTATGGAGGGCATGAGTTTATGGCCTAACTGACACTTTTGCACACGAGGATTAATCACACCGGTATCCTGGAACTGTAGGTCGACTTACAGTTTAAATGAAGAACAGTTAATACAGGGTATGCTCGTGAACAAAACATAAAAAGTACTTCTAATTTTCTTTTTTAAATATTTGAAATATATATTTACATATTTCAATTTATTTCTGTCAATTGTGTGTATAAAGTATTTTAAACATAGTAATAATTCCTTTTTTATGCTAAAATATTAAAAATATACTTTTTATCAGGCGCCCTTAAATTTTCATTTTTCAAAATTCAAAATTTTCATTACAATTTCAGCATAAACATTGCAATTATAATGCTTTGAAACAATCTTTCGATTGTTTTTCTGTCTAAAATATATGGGTAAAAAAAACTTTTCTTTAATATTAGCTCAATCTAGTCTTTATTACTTATCTTCAGTGATATTTATCATAATAAGGAATTCGTGAATAGGAATTGCCTAATCACAAACATCCTGTTGTTCTAATACAACTTTCTTTGATGAATAGAAAATAAGGTAAACGAATTGCTTTGTGAAAAGGTATTTAAAAGAGTTGCAGAAAATATTTCAGAATATCATAAAAACTTGAATCACGCACTGAATTTTATTTTAATAAACACAGCTACCAATTTAATAATAAAGTATATTCAATTTCTAATTTAAAAAATACCGAAATTTACGCGAGAGAAAACGAATAGAAAATGGTTTTATGTTTAAATACATAAAAAAAATCAAATTTATAATTAACCAATTTGCCAAATAATTTAATTCAATATTCATTTTTTATAAAAAATAAATAAAATAAAATAAAGTATCGCGAATGGAAATAATAAGTTAAAATATTTTTTATTCTAGATTTTTTTTAAGTTAAAAAATTTAGAATGTAAAAAAAAAAAGAATATTTTGGGCTTAATTATTTTTCTGACTCTTCAAAAATTTTACTTTTAGATAAAAATAATACAAATTTTTTTGTTAATATTAATTATTGCTATTATCGACACAATTTCATTATCATTATAAAGTAAATAATTTAAAAAATTTTATATAGAAAAATTAAATTCCAGAAATATTTTTTTTAAAAAAATTCTGAAATCAATAAGCCTTTATATATATATATATATATATATATATATATATATATAAGTGATTTAACACAAGAAAATAAATAAAACGAAAAAAACTGAAAAGTTTGATTTTTCTAGCATCAGTTTTTTCTCCCCCTCCCCATAAACATTAGCTGAAATCAGACGATAACCAACTGATGTTCAAATCTTAATAGAGAACAGGAGAGGAAAAAAGAATAAACAAATTCTTCACACTCTTTGAACATAAACTGTTTTACAACACTCCATCAATCAACACCCACGGAAGAAATTAGTTTCATAGTTCTCAGTTGAAAGGAGGGTCTCTTCTCCCCCCACCATCGCGAACAAGTGGACGAATCCCGGTGATTGAACTCTGAAATCCTTTGCTCTCTCTGTTCTTCTCTTCATCCCATCCTTCGAATCGGAGAGAGCGCATGCTCAGAAATATCATACGTGACATTTGGGGAAAAGTCAGCATGATTCTTTGTTTTGCTTACGATCTTTATTTATGGATGAGGCAGACTCTTGTTTCTGCTAAGGTGACTCAAATGAATAAAGTGCACAAAATAGATTTAAATCAATAAGAGATTTGAACCCCCTTCACACACATTCTAAAATACAATTCCGCATTTTATATCTTCAAATAAGTACATCGACGGTATTTATAAATTGAAAGTTTGACGGAAAATTTACATTTTCCAATACTAAAAGAATGTGTGAAATATACGATGAAATTTAGAGAAGCAGTATCAGCAAATAAATTTATTTTGTATCAATTAAAAAATACATTTTAAGTATGAACAACTTTATTTTTAAAATTGATGGTATACTAATGCTGAACTTAAATAATATCTATTTTTATAGTACACATGCATCTACGCATTCATCAACTTATTCAAACATTTAAATAAGGAAAAAATTTTTAAAGATTGCTGTTGCAACGTTCTTTAATTTAAATATGCAAAATGTAACGGAGATTTTCGAGATGTTTTAAGATGATTTTCGAGATGATTTCATGAATGTTTTATTGAAAAGGACCAGAAAAAAGTAAAATTAAACATCATTTTACCAATATTAAACAGAAACACAAACATCAATAATTTTAAACATAGACCTAAATAAGTAAAAAAAAAACTAATTTTTAACAATAAATCGTCAGTAACTCATTTCTCTCGTGTAATGTTATAAAAGTTGTTTAACAAATAGTCACGTATAAGGAAGGATAAAAAAAAAAAAGGAAAGATTTATTAGACATTGATTTTGGTTGGGCTAACGTTCTACAAACACCTTTTCCATACAAGAGCTAATCGGATTAAGATACTAAGTTGAAAAAGTTGACTTCGAACCACTACGAATATTTACAACCTGAGGGGGGGGGGATCGAACTCACGAATTGTTGAACCAACGATCAGAGCGCTAACCTGCAATTTGGCTATTCTAGGCTAATCGTGGCTAGTAAGGCAAATGCGACTCTTTGACCCCTTGAATGTGACTCTTCCACAAAATAATAATGCGGGCATGCACATGTGAAAGCTTAGATAGTGGAAGATCCATAGTAAAGGAAGATCAACGTATCATTAAAACAGACCATAAAGTCCTATAAATAGTATCTTATGATTTTTTCGAGGGGGGGGGTGTTCTATAGTCACTGTTTGCATGAGATCTAAATAGACCAAGATTTACTATAAGCATACACGTATAAAATAAATTGGTTGATTAATCTGACATTTACAATTACTTTTTGCATACAAGGATTAATTAAACTATAACGTACGGATCGAAGTGGAATCCGAACCATATATTGAAAATATTTACGGTTCAAGTAGGAATCGTACCCACGAACATATGAAGTAAAAGCCACAGTACATAAAAAGAGTTTAGTTTGTGGATCAACGATCATTTATTGCTAGCGAAGGATTTACTCCAGAACTTACAATATTAAGCATTTAACATTATGATTATTTTTCCAAATGAATGAGCTACAAACAAGGATTAAATTTATTCAAAACAATGAAAATGTACTTTAAATAAATGCAAACATACATCTAAAAATTAAATTGAAATTTGGCATGAGAGATTTCTCTCTCCCTCTCTCTCTCTTATATATATATATATATATATATATATATATATATATATATATATATATATATATATATATATATATATATATATATATATATATATATATATATATGTTTTAATTTTCCTCAATTTTTTCCCAAACTTTCATATCTTTAAAGTAATACATCCAAAACATTATAAAATATTAATTTATATAAATAAAACATTTTTCATTATTTTATTTTTAACGGCTATTTTTTTACATTTGAAGGCTAATTAGAATGGGACAGTTTAAAGTATGTTCCGTACCACAACAAACACCCGTACTCAAGGTGGGATTCGAACCCACAATCTGCTGAACTGCGAAACCAAAGCGCTAACCATTTGGCTGTTAGCTCAGCTGGAAATATTTCACCAGGTTCTTTCTGAAATGCTTTGCTAGGCATTTGTATTTCAAAGATTTACTAAAGTAAATTTGTGCTAGGTTTTATGAATCCGTCATTTACCAACTTGATTAACACTTTGAGAAAATAGTATATAATATTTAAAATTAGCAATATTTATATTATTTATTCGTTTGGTAGAAGTGAGACATTCATTAGACTTACTTTTGAATACAACTTATTTCAATTTTTAAATTTAATGTATTAAAATTTAACGTATTGGCTCTAAATAAAATTAGTGACACATGCATGGAAAAAGAAATTATATATTTATATATAAAGCGAACGCGGTAAAGCAAATCTTGTTTTGGTTTGGCAAGTTCCCATGTAAATTGCACTAAAATTAGGTATAAAAATAGGCCAATACATTACAAACTATATTTCTATGCCAATGGCCAATTTGAATATTTAAAAAAAGCATAACTTGTAAAATGATAAAGGGATGAGTAAAGGATATAAATTTTAAAGTATTAGAGATAAAAGAAACTTCATTAAGTATACTTAATGGAATCAGAATATAGATGGTTATCAAAATAATGGAAACACCTGTGAATAGAAATGAGATTTTTTTATTTGCATTTCTTAAGCATAAATGCTTATAGCTACTAATATAATAATAGCTACTAGTTTCTTTACAAGTAGAAATGTATATACTCTGATAGTATGAGGTAGAGAATTTTCTGCTGGATCAATCGCATCCTTGAAAGGAATGATCACTGGGGAAAAATAGGGAGAAATTTTAACTGAACATGTCCATCATATAGTATAAACTTTAGTATCTGCAGGGAATGGAATTTTCCAGGACAACAGCAACTATCCATGCTTTGCACTTATCCAATCATGGTTTGATGAACACGAGGATGAAGTTAAACATCTACTTAGATTTGCACAGACACCTAACCTCAATATAATTGAACAGTTATGGTCTCTAGTTAGAATGCTCAATGTGGAATTAATTTTTCACCGGCATATTTCCAAGAACTTTCACAATATATATATATATATACTTCAATGAAGAATGGCATAATATTCCTCTAAACACCATTGAACACTTAATGAATCGATTTCTTGGCTAATTTCAGCTGTAAAATAATGAATACATAAAAACATCTCCACACTACCGTTGGCATAAGTTATAGAAATGTGGTCAATATTTTAGGGATCTATGAAAATAAATAGTAATGAGCAATTTTTAGAGCTTATACTTCTTTGTTCTATTTAAAAATCAATGGAAAGTATAAAACTATTGAAAAAAAGTGTCAAGCTTATATGTTTACATACCAGGATATTAAATAAAATGTAAAAATTTAAGACTAGAAATTCTCAATCAAATTTAATTAACTATATAATTTATGAAAAGAAAAAAAATAGGTTAGAATAAGTTTTGCTTGTTTCAAAACTCATAAAATTATGAAAAAGAAAGAAAAACGCATTTTCTATACAAACTATAATATTTTAGTTGCAAAAATGAAATAGAAAATGAGTGAAGAATAATATTTACCCCTTGACGTTTCTTATAATAATGATGCAAAATGATTGCCTCCTACAATAAGCTATTATGAAAGGTAGATGAACCAAAAAAAATGGCACGCCCTTAATGATTCTACCTCAATATTTTCTATACATAAAAGAAATTCATCATGAATGAACATAAATTTTGATGGGGGAATCATAAGTTCCCATATTGCAGCTAATCGAAAATGTTAGATTAAGGTAATGTTTCCTCAACGCATAAAAATATAACAAAAAATAAAACATCGATTTAGGCAAACAGTTGTGATCGAAATATACTTTTACTTTTAGATGTCACAAGTTTAATTCAATTGAAAATGTAGCATTGATTAAAGACATGTTTGAAAATATATATTTTGTAAATTATATTCGACAAAAAAGATAAATGTAGGAAAAGTAAAGTATTATTTATTTAAAATTTACAAAATATTTTACACTTATTCAATGAATTTCAAAGTTAAAATATAAATTTTAATTTTCAAATATACAATAAAAATATGTTTTAAAGATAGATTTTTAGAAAGTTTTCAGCCGCTATAAGAGAAACAATAATACTATAAATATTAATCACAATCCATTAACAGAGAGAAAAAAATTTAATAATATACTTCTATATACACTTGTGGATCTATATTTACTTTATTGATCTTCAAACTTCGGCAATACACATGTATCCAAATATCGAAAAAAATTTCCAAGCAAATTTCTTCTTACATGAAAATTTATACATGGCTCTATGACAGTTTGCGTATAGAAAAGAAATCGAGTTTCAAGGTGAAATTTTCTGACTGTTTTGACAAATCGCAAAATTGTTGGGAAAGCCGCATGTTGTGAGCGGGTTGCTATTTGCTTTCTTCTTTTTTATTGAAGTACATAAATCAACACTTTGAGACCACTCCGAAATGCTCTACTTAAAAAATTCAGAGAGCCACTGAAAGTGGCAAGGAATTCACTTTGAACATTGTTCAACATTCTTAGCTTTTATACTCATTTTTATTTCTACAAAACCCATACCATAATTTTTAAAATAGCGTTTATGCTGTTAAAAGATTTTTGCTAGAGAATGCTTACAGTTACTTGATTTCTTAATGATCACGCGTCATAAAGTTATTCATTAGATTACTTAATCATTTGTTGGAAATAATTCATTTATTCCTTTCTCATGAAGAATTAAAAGCTTCGCAATTACTATCTTTTTTCTACATATAAGCATTGTGTGTGGTAGAATTCCTATTAATCCTTATCTAATCATATCTTTAACTTATACTTAAGTAATACTTTAAGTATATGTTTTTCAGTTTTGAAGTATGTAATTAGATGTAACTTTTAATTTATGCTCGTAGCTCGTGTAATATTCGAGAATATAGAAAACTGATGTATAACAGAAAGAAATGCATAAAAATATTTTATCATTTTTTAAACTCGAGATTTCATAACTTCTATAACACAGAGCTTGTTTGCCGCTCAATGGTCATTTTTCGAACACGAGGGCTAATTATACCGGGATCTACGGTTTAAAGTGGATTTTATAACACAGTAGGAAAAGAAATTTGTGCAATTATCACAAAAAAAAGCTTAAGCTCTTCCAGGATGTCTGAAAAGCATTTTTTACAAATACACGAGCCTTGTCAGCAAAACTAATATTTCATTTATTAACGCGTTTAGAAGTAAGAATATATATTTCTTCAACAATACCGATTAAAAATTAATTTTCAAACTTAATAATATTTGATTATAAAATTGCAAAATTATAATTAAAATATCCAAAAAATAAAGTATTCTTCAACAGAAAACTAGTGGTTTTAACAAGTATTTAAATTTTATTTCATCTAATTAACATCCATATAACAATAAAATTTTCATCAATATAACTAACCGTTCGAAATGAAGATTATTTAAGATTTCTTGCGATTTGGTTTGTTATACTTAATAAGGCGCAATATGGAGATTCAAAAAATGGAATCCGAACCACTAATATTCTTAGAGGTGGCAATAGTGTCCATTAACTTAAAATTAGGGCATGGAACATTTACCTGCAAATTCAGTTTATATTTTATGTGAATTAACAATATCAGTGATCGCAATTATACATCGCCGCTTCTTCACTTCATTTTCCTTTCCGGTTATAATAATCGATAGCGATTTATTGAAAGAGTAGTTAATCCTTTGAGACGCGATAAGAAATATTTGAATTTCTCATTAGCTTCAATCAATTATCGAATTTGTCATCTGTGAAATTACATAACACATTTTCTCGTTTCAAGAAATTCTTACATTTGTTCTTCGCTCAAAGACTATTTCTCCACCCCCCCCCCTCCGATGAAGGCTGATCCGATCAGACCTACAGTTTAAAGTTATAGCCCTTGGGAGCTAAAATATGTATAAGTTGAAAGTAATAAGCTAATTTTAGGTAATGCTCATGAATTTTATTAAAATATAGGGAGTCATACATAAGAGTGAAAATAAAAACTTTAAGACTCAAGAGATCAGCATTTTATAACAACTATTTTTTTAAAAAGCATTTTTCTTTGAGACAATAACGAAACTATACTTCGAACTTCCTGTGAACCTATCGTACGGTTTCTATTGTAAAATGTAATTTTTTTTCCAATTTACTTTTACTGACAGTTTTAGCTATTTTTCGATATTCGCAATTTAATACTTGAGGGAAATGAAACAGGTTTGAAATTGCGCAGGAATTCGTCAAGAGAGACATATTGTATATGAAGCGTAAATATATATATATATTTCCACTTCTCTATATGGATCTATATAATTCATTAAATTATAAAATCATGATACTTAACAATTCGCCAAAGATTTAAACTTAAAAATTCTCTTAACATTCATCCTAATTTAAAATTTTTATTACACAATATTTAATAATTTTTAATTATATTATTTAAAAGTTCATTGGGCACATACCATGTATTATAAGATATTATCTATTTCTAAAGGCAGATTATGAATAAGTACACCAAAAAAGATAGGATTAAAATCGAAAAACACAGAATACAACAAACAAAAACAGCTGCAACAGAGTCCATTAATCTAACATGTCTCTTGCCTCCTAGAAAAGAGCTGCCAGATCAGTCTTTACAGGTATTATAAGGTATATTCATGCAAAATTAATTTACTAGTCCCTAATAATAAGCATGATATATATAAATTGTTAATCAGCTTTATAATATAAACATATTGTAGACAAATAAGATTAATTTTAAGTTTCTAAAAAGAGTTTAGCAGCGTTAATCATTAATGGCCTTATTTTTTTTATAAAATCGTTTCATTTATCTTTAAATGAAAGATGAAATTAATCAACAAGCAATATCAAAATCAGTACAAAAGTAGATTTGATAATAAAAAGTGACCTATAATCAGATTTCTTATTATTTTCTTATCAAAGGAGACATGAAAATAAAATACTCCCTAAAAATGAGTAAGTAAAACATTAATAGCCTAAAGATGTCATTAGGTCACTGGATAAAATATATCCTTAAGATTCCCACATCAACAAGTAGCAGAGATAATGGAATATTAGATACATATATTTCAACATCTCTTCGGAAAAAAGCTCAACTAATTATCATATAATTTAAAAAATCAAGTAAATAAAACTATTAATTTTGCATTAAAATATAATCGGTACCGAAATTTTGTATTTAGTATATTTAATAAAAAATACATTTTAAAAGTAAAAATATATATAAATTTAATTAAAATTTTACTATTACTAAATATTGTATCTAAATTTTTAAAATACTTAACTGACAGAGAATTAACAAATTAAAGCAATTGCCTTAAATAATTTACCATAACACTGTGGCATTCTGTAAAAAAGTAAAACTAATAAAATTTGTAAGTTTTCAGTCGTTTTGCTTAAAGTTTTTCATTTACATTTTATGCAAACAATTTTACGTTTTATAATTGCAGAATCATATCAGTCTTGAATAAAAATGGATAAATCTTTGATTTCTTATTACACAGCATGTTTAACATAATATCCGCACACAAATCTCATGCGCGTTATCCTTGCATTTCACTAATCCGGAACAAATAATGCCATCGTAATTGTTCCTGACACAAGGGGACATAGTGCTTATTTTACTCCCAGCCTGGACGAAAAGGCGCCAAATTTTATCGATCTACCAGCCAAAATCTTCATTTCCACCCCTCTCGCGACACGAAGTTATTAACTAAAATTTCCATAATCCACATATTCACAAGAAAATTTAAGTAATTCACTGGATTTGAGATTGTTATTTATAATTTTTATGATAATTCAATTATATTTTCATTTGGAATTTACAGCTACCAACAATTTAAACGTGAAAACGAGCAAAAAATGAGAAACCGAATAGATATTTTATTAAATAATAAATATTAAAAATATAGTTCATATTTTTATTTGTTTTTCTTTAGATACACGAAAGCAAAGAATTAAAATGTTAGATTTAAAAATGATGGGAATAGAAAAGTTTTACTTTAACACTATGAACAGTTTTAGTAAATGAAATTTCTAAATAAATTGAAATTTACTATAAGAAAATTGCTACAACCTTAAATTTACATTCAAGCTTTTTTAAGGAAATATAAGCAATTTATATTAGCAGTAAACACAAAACAATTTATATTTATTGCTGATGATATAAGCAATCTTTATAATTACCAAAAAATTATAAAAGTTGATAATCTTCATTATAAAATACGGAAAATAAATTTTTTTCAGTTATTATCAGTTATAACTATAAGAAAAAAATTTTTTTTTTCTTAAAGTTGCAAGAATTAAGATAAATTCAATCAGTTTTCGCAAATACACTTTGGCATAATAAAATTCTATTTCATTGTTATTATTAAAATATCTGAAACTTATATTTTAAATTCATTTAATTATTATAAGTTTAGTTTTGCATAATTTCAGCTAAAATAGTTCTTATTTTATGTCATTCTTATTGAACATACGGACTTACGCACTTATTTTCAAAAATATAGAAAATTTAGAAAAATGGGGATAGTGAAATTTTAATCACTCGGAATGTAATGAAATTTCACAATAATTTTAAATTTGGGAAGTAGCAGTAAAGAAAAGTAATTGTTTTTACGCTTGAAAATATATACATGATAAGAAAGGACCCAAGAACTTCCCTTAGTTTCATCATTATCAAGTATTTGTAATTTTGTGCCATTCCTGTAACTGATTTTATGAATATGATTGATGTAAGATTTTATATAAATATATTTTCTTAAATCATTTAACAATAAGGAAAATCTGAGTTAAAACAATAAATATAGATATCATAAATTAGCTCTCAACATGCATTTAAACATCTCATATTTAACGGTCGCATTATATCACAGTGAACAGAAGAAATATATATACATATAAATAGTTGAAGGGCATGCGTAAAAATTTTAATCCTGAATTTGTCTTTGGTCAGTAGAGATTTGCGTCTTTTTGATTACTCAATGGCAGATATCTAAAACAGTAGTGAATCCGTCCACTAATAAACGGGTATCAAGAAGTATTTAGGAACTTGTAGTTCTGGATTTTACTTTTTATTCACATATTTTTATTAACAGCACTTGTCATTTTAAGGTTATTTTCTGACAATGAAGACTAATCCGAAGGGTAAAAATTAAAACGATTTCGAATCATTATAAAAATCCAAAGATGGGATTCAAATATAAAGATGTTGTAGCATAAACAATTCAAATCCAAGACTAGTACTGTCTGAAAAACGCAGTTGAAAAGATTGCAGAAGAGTTTCCATTTGAATATTTTAATTTTGGTCTCTCTCTCTCTCTGTTTGGTATAAAGGAACATCGTTATATAATTTAGATAAATGTTAAAAACCCGTGTCAAGAAAATAGATAACTCATTATTTTACATCGTTATTCTACTCTACTACGCAGATTCTGTGTAGAAACTTTCATAATACATTTCTTACTATGTTTCCAGAGACAAAATATAATAGCAATTTACGGTTTCAAAAGTCATTTTACTATAGCAGAATTATTTTTACAGACCATAATTTTGTTAAGAAAAATGTCATTATTTTGGTCTCTGTTATCATATCATTTTCAATGTGAAATGATTGAAGTATTTTAATTTCTTTCACTTAGATTTATAAGCTTACATTTCATAAATCGTTACATTTATAAAGATGAGAATTTATAATCACTTACCTGCACATAAACATGTATTTTTCCACACTTATTCGTTTCTACTTCTAAGTGCTAAAAAAAAAAAATAGAAATTAAAATAATTAAGAATTGAAAAAAGTCACATTTATTCAAAATTTTCATATATAAAATAATCTACAAATAAAATAAAACAAAATAATAAAACACTACACTAATAAAATAAAACACTATAATTTTTGACCAGTTTTCTTTAAGAATATTACGGTTTTTTCACAAATCGTAGGAATATTGGAAATTCAAAAATGGTGAAACAGCAGTTCAAATTCATAGAAATAATTTATGCTCCAGACATAAACAGAGAAAGCAAAAATTATTGAAAAAGTTTATCAACACTTAATAGAGCTTACACACAATAAAAGCTGTACTAATAAAAACTTCATTTATATAAAATGAAACGATAGATAGGTAAATAATATAAAAGATAATCAATAAAAAAGTATTGATTGTATTTAATAATTGTATTAAAATATATATTTTAACTTAATATTCATAATAAGATGACTTAAATACACTTTAAGGTGAGGAAAATAAATACAATTTACTTTAACCACTTGACATAAGCGCAAAGCTCGTGAATGTGTGTGTGCGTGGAAATATATCAATAGAAAAGTTTTTTATTGAATTTATAAAATATAATAGCATTTCTAATGAGTTTTTACATCTTTTAAATCAATATTTCAGTGAACAGAGCTTTTTTGAAGAAAATGAACATCTTGAATAGATTGAGAACAGATTTTTTTTTTAAAGGAAAAAAAATTCTTAATTATTCTTGAACATTTTTCCCCCTTTTAGAATTTGTAAAATACATTAATTGCATGGTTGAAATAATTTATGGTGTAATTCAGTGTTCCACGTGAGAACAAGTTTCGATAAGTAATAAGAAAATGGTATTTTAATTATTTGTGAGATTTCTTATCCTTTATTTGTGCTAAGCATCATTTTTTTAACGAAAAATAAAATTAAAAACAGGGGAAAAAAATTGAGTTTGTAAAAATATAAAATTACAGCCTCTTTTCTCCGCAATTTATGAATGTAAATATTCATACTAATAACCGCTTTAAAAATGTAAAATGAAAAAATTCCTGATTCAAAGAATGTGCAATCTTAGGAAGTAAAAGTCTTCTCGAGAGATATAATATGGAAAGGAACTATTTTTAACATACAAATTAATTTAAATCCGTGTTCGTTTGTTATTAAGGAATTCTGATTTTTTTAAATAACATTCTCAAAATCTTGTGGTATTGATTTATTAATCGCTTTACGGATGTGACGCATACACCTAGGCCAGTTCACTCGGGGCACTAATAAGCAAATTCAGACAGTAAATGTTCATTTCAAAACGAAACTGGGTAACTGTAAAATTTAATATCCAATTTAAATGCGATATTTTGGTTTTGATATTGCAATACCATCATAATTTTCCACTAAATCAAGACTGATTTAATATTCAGTAACATTTTATGAAAAAAATCATAAAATACATAAATCCGCAAATTTTGAATTTTATAGAAGGATATTTAAATTATGAGCGCTTAAGTGTCATTTTTCTATGAAATCAGGATAGTCAAATATTTTTAACCTCATAATTTTATTTGCAATGTTCATTTTAAAATTTGTACTTTCTAAAAATTTAAATAGAAGGAAAAGTCAAACATTTACACTGAGGTAATAGAACTGACGAAAATACTTATTTGTCGAATATTTTTTGATTTCCGTCATTAGTTGCATTTTTTACTTATAAGTAGAAGAAATAAATTGAATTTTTATTAATATTTTTTCCATGGTAAAAAACAAAGCAAATTTCAAGCAACATTTATATAAAAATTAATGCAGTTACATGACACAAAAGCAATGCCCTATTTGCTGTTGACAGACAATGAAAATGTTCCATAAAAACACACCGAAACTGGTTTGCATCCATGCAAACCAGCAATGAAATATTGAAAATGTAAGGATAAATTTTCTTTACGCAAAAAAATCTCTTGAAAATATTTACATATCAAACTTTATTTTGAAAGAATAAAGAGTAAGATAGAAGTTCATAATGTATCAATTGGCTATTATATATATAGATTAAGGGTCAGAAACACAGCAATGGCTACATAGTTTTGAATTACTGTCTTGTGTCGAGATGATGACTGATCTGTACTCCTCGTCCCCATGCATCTGAAAAGTAATTTCTCGAATATTTAACGACCAAAAATTTTACCAACAAAGCATTCTCTGCATAATCAACATAGTCAACCTGGAGTAGTCCGTCCAACAAGGACTTAGATCATAATATATATATTACACACGACAGTTGATTCAATCAACACGAGCAATTATGCACATTTAAGAGGAATTTATCACTCCAATTCCTCTTAGATATGTATAATTGTCTCATTTTTCGCATACATGACTAATTTGACTGGAAACTTACAATTTGAAATGGATTCCAAATCACAAAAATTAAAGCCCAAAGGGAAATCGAACCTACGATTTGAACAAAATGGACATTTGGTTTGATTCTCACCTTATGTAGCCAACATCTGGTTACGTAAGGTGAGAAGCAAAACAAAGAGCTGATTATTATTTTGGTCTTCAATGTAACATTCGTCTGGCAATTCACTCAACACACAATTAAATATTAATTACCTTAAAAAATACTATAAATTATATGCGTATAATTTATTTTAACAATGATTATTATATTTTAATTCTAAGATTAAAAAAATAAGATGCATTCATTTCGTTAATATTAAAAATTCTATTTGTCCTCTCATGTTACATATGATTTATTTCCTAAAAAATAATTTTTTAAATCAATGATTTAACATTGATTTTTCTATAAATTTAATTATAAAAAAAGATAAATACTACGCATCAGCAAAAGTATTCAGCATATTTTACATAAAAAAATTATGATAAAGTATTATGCATTTGACTCAAGACATATTTAAAAATTTTAGGATTATTTTTTGTTCATTTTAATATTGTTTAATTGAGTAAAATGATATAATTGAAACAATTTAAAATGTGCAGTATATTACATATTTAATTATTTATTATAAATATTCATTGGAACTATCCAAAATCAATGTCAATAAATTCTTAAATTACCAAACCCCTTAGACTGAGAGGGTACTTCAATAAATTCGAACCTTGTGACCTTTCTCGGAGAAGTTTCTCGTTGACGTCATGAATGCACAGTCGACGTCGGCTATGACGTATTTAAAATGGCCTAACCTCCCCGATTCACTCCCCATTCACACTTGAATAAGGTAAAACCATCCCAAACTACTGATATTAATCGGAAATCTTTATTTAATGCCATTAAAGCGAATGAAAGAAGCGAAAAGCATTCTAAGTAATTAAGAGAATCTGTAACTCATTTTTAATTCAATTAATTTAGTAACCCTAAAAGTAACGTTTATTTTACAAAATAATTACTTAATGTTATTTTTATACAGGATAACATTTTAGCAAGTAAGCATGTAATATGGAAACATGAATGCAGCGTTACAATTTTAACTTAAATTTAATTAAACTAAATAATTTGGATTAAATTTCTAAATGAAATTCTATTTTTAATTAAAATGTTGACTATTGAAATTCAAAAAGAATCGAATCCACTATGAACAGTTAGATTGACTATTTAGCTAGCAACTCAGCAAGATGATTTAAATATTTTTCACATTCATCATACATTACAAAACTTAAATAAAGTTTTAAAAATATTTTTTGCATTGAAAATTGTTTAAGTGGTATAAGAAAAGCATAATTTTTATATCTAAGAATAAATATATATATATATATATATATATATATATATATATATATATATATATATACATACACACAGCGTATTTCATTACAATCAAAACCGAAATTCTCCTACAACGCATACTGACATAAACAACAGTTTACGCGTGTAAACTGTTGTTTATGTCATTCAAATGAAGGCAGAATTTAGCTTCTGAAAGTGGAATCAAGAAACCAATGCCAGATTTGAGATGGTAGGCAAAATGCTTAATTCATAAATAGATTGTAAATGCATTTGAAAATTAGAAACATTGAAAAGTGAAACATGATAAACATGTTTTTTTTCCATAATAATATGAGCTTAACCATTTATTTTACTCTTGTTACTTTACCTTCTGACAAAACAAATAGTATTTTCTATTAAAAACTATGTATGTAATTAATTTTTGCAATTTTTTGAAATTTAAATATTCTGAAAAGTAAACTGAGTTGCTATCTACAAAAATAAAAGCGATTATGTTTGTTGTGTATGGAGTGAAAGGATGCACGAAATAGATCGAAATTTGCATCAGGATATTGGTCACTTTTTTAAGACATAACCCTGAAACATGGGCTCTTTCAGTTCTAGATTTTAGCGACAATGCTTGTAATTAATAACACCCAAAATCTGAATTCACTCACAATTAATAAAGTATTTTGCTTAGTTCTAATAAAAAGTTCTAAAACTTTCTTTTCATTATGTTTCATGTAAAAGTTGCTAGATCAATGAATTTGTGGAGATTACATACAAATAAACTTTAGATGGCAAGGAATTCACAAAAATCTGAGTTTATTGTACCATATGACATTGCGAGAATGTGCTCGCTTCAAGAACGGAGAGGGAAGTGTTTCACTCACTCTCCTAAAATTATCTTCGCATGACTGCCATAAACTGAAAAAAATAATAAGTAGTACTTCAAACGTAAAAGTGCATATTAAAATCCATGTTTACTGATAAAGATGTTTTAATATTTATCTGTTAAATTTAAAAATTATTAACGGCATTCTTTACTAAAATTAATTCAAGATTGAAAAGTATTCATACACGAAATATTTAAAAGGAAAATTAAAATGCCTTAACACTAGAAATAGTAAAATAAAAATTTAACTTTCCAATTAAAATATAGTTATTTCCCAATACCTTTAGGGATTAATTTTATTCTAAAGTTACAAATGTTCCTCGACGAAATTTTGAGAAGAGAAGAATTTCATATAAAAATTTATATAATGCACTTATTTCTGTATTAATTATTTTACTATATGCTAATATAACTTCACACCTAATAAAATTTTATTTTACATTTTAGTCACACATGAAAATGTTAAATAAAAGGATTATTTACAGTCGAGATACATTATATTACGATGGTAAATGTTAGAAGATTATGGGGTCGTTCGAATTTTATGTTCGTTAAAAATATTATGTAAGAAATTTTCAAATATAGGCAATATGGTGAACAATTAAATTTTAAAATGCACATGTTTATCATCAAATATTTTCTAGATTCAAAAGAAATTTTAAATTACCTCAATCCATATAATAAACAGAGATACTTGATGAACAAGTAGTAAACATGAAAAAAAAATGAGTTATATTTAGTCTGCCATAAATTTGCTTTTTTACATATGCTTTGCTGGTCAGAAACTGCAAATACCTATTAGTTAACTTTTCATAACATTTTGCCGGCCATTTTTTATAGATTTAGTGAAATATTTTTCTTAAGTTTACATGTGAATTTCTATTTGATTAATGCGTGGGGTGAAGTTTTGCTTCTCGTCTATAAATTAACAGGCAAGTCAATTGTAAAAAACATTGGTATACCTCACCAGCTGTTAGTGATGGGACAGTAAAAATGACACTAATTTTCAAAACAATATTAGCGCAGCAGGTAAAAGGACTAGTCCAAGGGCGCAGCAGTTTCTTTGGAATCAAGCCCAGATGTCACTGAAGAAAAAATTCTTTTGAATGTGGAAGTATGGAAATGGGGGCGTGGGGCTTGGAGAGAAAGAGGGTTGCCAACAAGTGAACTATTTTTGGAGGTTCTTCATGAACGCATTATTTTTCCTTAACAAAAGTGTTTCATTTCAAACAACCTGAAAGACATATATATAAATGCTGTTTAGATAATAAAAAAAATGCTGCCTGGCGATAGATAATCCACCATGTAAAATGAAACTTTTTTCGTAAAATGAACACACTAAAAGATTTCTATAATGCTTTTGAAGTACAAGAACCGCAGAAAAAGCTTAAATACTTTTAATGAAATGCGTATTTATTATGAAAAAATTATTATACTTTAAACATAAAAGAACAGTTTTCCTAAGTTCACGACGAAAACTAAATTTTAGTAGTATACGAAACATTGAAAACAAAATATAAGGGAAATTCAAAAGCTGTAAAAAGTTGTATTTTGTTTATATATTCCCAATCATGGAAGGCTAATGAAAGCAAATAACTAGAGAATAGGAAACACAGAAATATGTATAAAACACATGCAAAATATTTTTTCCTTTTATAAAAATGAATTTACTTATTTGAATTAATTATATTTTACAGAATTTTCCTACGACTGTAAATCCATCTTTAATTATTCAAGAGTTATTGGAATTAAGTCTTATACGAAATGACTACTGGTCACCAGAAAAATAACTTTACCGTGAAGTGGACAACTTAATAGATTATTTTCATTGTAAGCCATACGGACTCTTCTAGATATTGGGCCATACTGTCTTGTGACACCAATATCTTTTTGATATTGGTGTCACAAAGAAGGAAACCTGGAGAACTCCCAAGCACTAAGCTGGATAGGTTGGTTGGTTTGTCACTCCACTTTCATTTCTAACACACGAGGTCTAACTGGATCGGAACCTACGATTTAAAGTGGATTCCAAACCGCTACAATCATCCAAGCCCAAAGTGGGATTCGTACCCACAAACTGTTGAACTGAAAGTAAAAACGTAACCATCCAGCTACCAGTTCGACACTTAATTCCACAGATAATCATACAGAAAGCAAAAACGCAACACCCTCTTCAATTATTCAACAGTAATTTTGATCAAATTCATCATCTACTCCGAAAAATAATACTATGTCATGGTAAGTCATATATAGTGAGCCAAATGAACGCATGTTTTTTGCCCCGATTTTAAATATCAACATCATAGAGATAAATTTTAACAGGAAAGTAAAGCATATCTCCGATTAACATTTTGTTATACCCAGTCATAACAGGAAATAATGAAACTGAAACATAAAATTTGAAAATTTATTAGGAATCATCAAGAAGCTTTTATGTTCTAAATGGAAGATTACATAAATAATGATTTCAGATAAGGACTCTGTCTCAGTAATATTAAATTACAGTCACTTAAAGAGTCTAGATCCACAATGAAATACAATACTGAATGAATGTTTATTAATTAATAAAAATCTTGTGGAAACTGCGATATTTCTTCGTATAGAAGAGAATTATTAAGCAAAAGTGTTTTTAGAAATGTATCTGCTGTTTCATTGCAACTTATTTTATATTTTAATTATTTCAAACATTTGTACGCATTTAAAAACTAGGTCCCATTCAAAGATTTAACTGACAGTTAAAAGTGCTTAGAGGAAATGCCAGTAAATTTTCTATTTTATTTTAAAAAAATATTACAGCCATCAGAAAAAATAAGTTTTTAGTACTATAAAGTAAAAAAGTATTTTAACATTATTTTAGTTATTAAATAATTTTAATCATAAACTTTAAAGTAAATTTTCTCTAAATGGCAATTTTAGTATATTTATACGAAATGAAAATTCATGTCAATGCAATACCACGAGGCGATTCGCGCGAGCTTTAATTTATTTTGTTATTTGTGTTCGATCAATTATTCAATATATGATAAAATAATATTTTAAACAAGTAACTGCATAAGTCGTGCTTCATAATAAGGCACTGAAAAATAAATGAATTATCATGATCTTGTACTTCATTAATTGGCATCATATTTCAGTAAAAATCTAATAGCTCATTTTGAAACATTTAATAACGATAATGAAACTGAATTACGATGAAAACATTTGCCCGAGATTAATTAAATTATTTAACAGCTCAATTTGAGAGAACGAAAAGAAATATTTAATTTTTTTCACATATGGTAATCAAAGAAAAATATTTAATCATAACGAATTGTTATCCTCAGAATGAAATTCTAGTACAGAGTTATATAATATAATCGTAAACTGTGATAATTGCGAACAAAAAGCATTCATAAATAAAAAAAAAATGATTACAATAACGTTTTTAAATTGTCAATTACATAGAAAAATCATTTTGTGTTAAGATTATATAAGGAAGGTATTATTTATATGGATAGCACATCAATAAATGCATCAAACTCGAAATATTTTTACTGCTCATTTTCATGTAAAAATTAAAAAAAAAATATTATAATAAAGTTCTGTCTAATAATTCGATAAAAATTGATTTTTCTTAAGGAACAAAACTTATTAGATGATTTCAAAATTTATATGCGCGTGCTTCGTTTTAAGTAATTATAAATTTACTGAGATAGTGTTCACTTATTCGAATGGAGTTAGTAAATTAAGGTTTTTTCTCATTAAAGAAGCTAAAGCAATAAATCTTCATTTTCTTTTTAAAATATAATTTAAAATATATGAATTAAAAATTATATTGTTTTATATATTTTTGAAACATTAGTTAAGGGGGGAGTAAATTTTATATCCCCATTATGAATTTTAACAAATACTAATTCAGCTAATGCGGCTTTCCAATAACACCCATCGAATCGTCCTAACACATAAGCTTAAATATATGAAATATTAAACCTGCATTTAATTTATAGAATTTCATGCTTGAATACAGTTTAAAGCAAGGATTAGTCCAAAGATACTTGAGGCAGCTAATATCAAAACCTTTGCTAGGAAAAGAATAACAACACCTAAAAATAGAAACCTAAAGCGGCAAGCATTCCACAAGCTATTTAAGTTTTTTTTCCAGCTCCCATGGGTGGAAAGTAATAGGTTTAGTTGTGAGGATAGTTTTATTTTTCAGCCTAAAATCCTGGACCCTTGCCATATTATTCAAGGACTCATAACTGATTTTTTTTATTATTAAAAACAAAAAAGAACTATAAACGTTTGTCAAAGTACGATGTCTTTCTTTCAGAGACTGTTGCTTTTCAATTTTTTATATGAGGTTTCTTTCATGACAAGGCTTTTGAAAAATATTACAGCCATCGCAGCGAAAAGCAATAAGTACATTTTTGGTACAGCATTAAAATCATGTGCATCAAAGGGACAGAGAATTTTGAAATTGAGATATTGTGGTTGTTAAAAAAAAATGACGTAATGTTTTTTTATTTAAAAAGGTGAGGCAATTAAATAAACTTATAAAAATTTTACTAAATCCTAGAAAATAGATGCCCTAATAAGCCGTCTCAAGCTAAATTTCAAAAAAATCAGAGAAAAATTAAGGAAAACATATTAGAAAAGTATAAATTAAACAAATCGTAAGCTCAACGAAGCCTATAATCAAAATACATTTTCTCACTTGAAAATTTTAAAAACTCCAACTCGTATGCAATTTTTTGTAATATAACAAAATTTTTAGTTCTTTATGACAATTCACAAAATTCTATTATATTCTATCTAAAATTAAATATGTAGTTATAATATTAAAAGTTTTAGGCAACTTTTCAAGATTTATCAAATCCATAAAATATTTTATGTTGAATTGAAAACCACTCATTTTCCACAAACCACTAAATTTTTCCTCTTATCTCTTTTAAAGTTATCCCAAGTCCATAATTTTTTTTGTTGATATAACAGAGATAAGTAAATGAACTAGAGTCCTAATAATTATGATGAATAAATTCTGTGTAAAAATTCTAGCATATTCCTCGATCATTGTGCTCAATTTTGTTAGTTCACGATCACACTAAGCACACAAAACCCCCAAGTTGACAGTAATCTATATATTTTTAAACAGAATTCCAAACAACTATAAGTAACTGTCGAATTGGAAACCAAGTGCATGACTGCTGAACTGAAAGCTCAAGAGCTAACTATTCATCTTCCAGTTCTGCTATTGTAATGTGAAGGGAGGAGGGGAAGAAATTGAACTTTCATAATACAAAAATTATATAGGAGAACTAACATAACAAAAAGAGCATTCTCGCTTTAGACTAGATGTCTGTTACGCCAAAGTTCAGGTCCAAGTTGATTCATACAGCTGTAGACAAATTGACCTTCTTCAGAGATCTCATTCTCACTTTCTTATACGTATTTTGTGATTTAATCATGCTTAAGGAGAGAAAAGAAGATTCCAGATGACAGATATCAGAAAAGATAACCAAGGGCGTATTGATTAAAGCCCATTTAAACTCATTCAAAATGGCTCATCTCGAAAAAAAGAGTAAAATAATCTTTTAAATTCGGGCACGAAAGCTGTTCAAATGAGAATTCTTAGAGCTCAAGGGCAATAATGCGCATTGTCCAAAGTCAGCTGATTCTAAAATGAACTAAGAGAGTTCAGTAACTGATATAAATTAAAATGTCATTTTTCTGCTATCTATTACCGACTGGTAAAGTTGTAGTTTTTCAGAAGAAAAGAATTTAATTTCTTAGAGCAATTAATTTATCTTCAAATTAGTAACAAAACTACTTAATAAGTTTAAAAAACAAATTATAGTACAAAATATGTTAAAAAAAAAAATTTAATGTATATAATTTACCGTACATCATATATATATATAATTCCTTTATTATTTCTGTAATTCAACATATTATTCAATTCTTATTTTTTATTATGAAATGATCAATATTTAGAAGTATTTTAATACGTGTTGTACTGTGGATATAAATATAATGTTTTGCTTCGATATTCATAGGTACATTTCAGATTTGTAAAGAAATATTCGCATTTGAATCCTTTTTTAATATCTTTTCTCACTAGGGATAAGTGTTTATAAATATTTTCTTATTCATTTAAATAAAAAAGAGAAAAGCTTTTATTAGCATTTTAAAATATTTTAGTTTACAAAATGAATTCATAAATTTTAGAACTTTTTATTTGCAATTATTAGTTATTTTTGCATAAAACTACAAATTAACATAAAAAAAATTAAGCTCTCGATTATTATAATTTAACATACAAAAGAAGCTGCGTATTAAGGTAAAGTTATGATAATTCTAATTAATGGTAACGTCAATAAAAATGAGGAAGCTAAAGCAATTTAATTTGCTCTGGTGAAAT
This sequence comes from Latrodectus elegans, assembly GCA_030067965.1. Classification (NCBI taxonomy): domain Eukaryota; kingdom Metazoa; phylum Arthropoda; class Arachnida; order Araneae; family Theridiidae; genus Latrodectus; species Latrodectus elegans. The sequence continues at coordinate 2,633,431 of CM057818.1, forward strand.
TAGAAAGCGTTACAAAAGTTGTTTTTAAGCTTTAATAAGAAAGCAAAAATCAGAGCTGAAATTGTTTTGAAACAAACTACTAGCTTCATTCGCTACGTGAAAATAATTTTATATATGTATACAAATGAGAAATATTCTTAAAAAGCACATTAAGTGTATTCAACTTTATGCTCATATTTATAAACAAGCATTCAAAATATTTTTTAAAACTACAGAAAAATTATATGAAGATAATCTTTCTTATCCAAGTTAAATGAGAAGAAAATGAAAGGGCATTATTTTAATCAATTTAATAAATATAAAGAGATAGAGTTAAATTTTGTTTAAATAGCTAACCGCTTAAGGGTTATATTTTGAGCATTGGCTGGAGGGAAAGTCGTAGCACAAAGAATAAAAATAGGAATGCAATAGATCCAAACAAGTGATATAAAATTCTTGTGTCGATGTTTTTTACAATGCTCACGATTCCCTATGCTTAGAGAAATTGTGCTTATCTTGTGTCTGCAATTTCCATTCCACAAATAGTATAGCAAGTAATTCTTCCCCTTATCAAAGTCTACAATAGTTAATATTCTTATAAATTATTAAATAAAATAATACAATTCGTTCGTTCGTAATATATATTCGAAAAGTTCAAGTTTTTTACTACTGGGAATTTTTACATCTTTTTTTTCTACAATAGTAAAATAAATGTTACTATCTACAAATAAAATTTAATGTAACTCCAAACAAATGGAATGAAAAAGACAAGACTTTCTTTTAAAACCTTTACAGCTCTTCTTTTAATTGTTGAAGATAGAAAGTCAAGAATAATACCCAAAAATTTGGATGTGTTTTTTCAAGGTTTCATAGGTACGATAAAATGAATTTTCTCCCTTATCAGCTGATAACATCCAATGTTTTATTTTTATAATCTTCATGTGAAATATTCGATTTATAGTTTGCAATTGTTTTTCTTTTTTTTAATTAATCAGACGTGTTAAGAAACTTTAAGTATTGAAAATCCATTGCCCATTCTATATATTGTCATTAACATTTTTCATCCTTTCTAATCATAAAACTTCTTTAGGATTGTTATCCTGACAGAACATATCTTCCAATCTTAATTTAAATATTTCCAAATCTAATTAAAATAATGAAAATTTCAGACATTTGTATTATAATCATTATTGATAATAAATTCCATTTTAGTCAAAAACTTTATAAATTTCAACAATAGAAAATCAGAACACTGAATATAAAGATTATTTTAAAACAGTGTATTAGTAAGAAACATTATTAAAAAGAATATATAGTATTAAGAAAGAAACTATTTATATAACAAAAAAAATTGCTGAGCAAATTTACTATCGATTTTCTCACTTAATCCTACATTTAGAGTTATGCTACAAAACAGTATTGCTAGAGCGTATTCTATCGTATATAAAAATAAAACTATCCATAATTAAGTTTTCTAAATTAGTTCACTAATTATATCAGCGACAGATTTATTATTCAATTTCCGATTTTCCTTAAGTAGTCTTTGTTTGGGTAATTTTGGCATTCTCGACATTTAATATTATTGAAAAACACTTTACAAATAAGATAATTTCTTACAAAAATTGATTCATTTTTTTAAATAAAATAAAAATTAACTTTGTTTTTATTATTTACTCTATGCAAACAAATTTTATTTTTGAAAGCTTGAATATAAATTATATATATTTGCGAAAATAATTATATATTAAAATTATTCGTTTCATATTTGTGAAACAATCTGCAATAAGAATTCTACATTATTCGATAAAATATTGAAATTAGTTTTTGAAAATAATTTTTTTTATGAATTATTCCTATAAATTTACTTAAATACATATATCTATACATATATTGGTTTATTTATACATATATTGGATTAACTACCAAATGACGCTATATAGCATGCCATTTAAATGATGCTGACCAAAATAAATTAAGTTCGGAAGTTAGAATAAGTGAATATAAGATAACGTTATATGTTATGATTTGGTTAAATATTCAGTGTGGTCAAAAGTTTCCATCGAGGAATGATTTAATCACGTGTTACAGTAGTAAGTAAACATAAGATAATCAAATGAAATGTTTGAGGATAAATATATGTATAGAAAATGTTATAAACTTTTTGTGCTTCAGAACCACAAGGGTGGAAATATTGAAATTATACAATAGATTGTAAAGCATAGCATTTGCTTTCTTAGTTTTAATAACATTTTGCTTCATAGTAATGTATAAAGAAATGGTAATAATTTTTTTAAAAGCTTGATCTGCTTTATGAGCAAGGAAAATTTATTCGAAATTGCTTCTTTTAATAAAGTTTAACAAGACTCATATATTTCGACATAATTTACGTTTATAAGAGTTTAAAAGATTAAATTCTTTTTCCTTTCTATAATATATAAGATGATAGTAATCATATAAATTGAAATAGATTTAATCTATTTTTATATTCGCCACATTCAATTTAGATGTTTATTAAAGTACAATACCAAAGAAATTTCAATAAAAAAACGGCAGACTGCTTTTTTTCAATATTTAATTTCAAATTTAAAAAATTAATATCAAGTAAGCGAAAATACAAAATATTCTTAAATTTCAGTGATAAAATGTTTTGTTTTACTCTTAAATAATAGCTATTGCATAATATAATTCATTTTTTCAATCTCCTTAACATATTTTCAGCAACGAAATATTTCTCCTTGAAGATTTGACAGTTGACAAAAGAGACAAATAGAATACAAAATAATTCCAGTAAAAAAATTGCAGTAACTGAATATCAATCTTTTATACCTGCATCCTATTTTAAGTTTGGTATTATTTTAAAAAAGAAAATTTTGTTAACTAATATATCTTGAATGTAAATATGATTTCCATCAAAATCAAATGTAATCAGGTGATTTCAAATACAATGCACCAAAATATTTTTACATATTCTCCCTGAATTTAAAAAAGTTATTCTACTTCAAATGAAATGAACTTAAGAAATCATTAAAATGCAACGATACCATTTTTAAGCAACCAGTTTAAATAATTTAATTGGGCTGCAAAAAGAGCAGTTCATGCTTATTATTTTGATAAATTTAAATATTAATTTATACATTTTTTTCAATATAGTAAAATTATTTTGTTACAAAATGAGTTTATGTTGTTGTGTTCTTATGCCAGCTAGACTGGCATTATGGGGTGCGCTGCTTCACTTTTCCAACTGATTTGTAATTCGGTGTGGAGTCCGACTTCCTCAGTACACACATGCCATAATGTCAGAAGTACCCGTTTAAAGAGTAAGCAACCATTCACAACCATTACATACAAGGAAAGGACAAAGACAGGAAGGAAAGATAGAAAGTATATCCATGGCCTGAACCGAAATTCAAACCCGCAGTCAGGTACGCTGACCACTATACAAAGTGGGCGGCGTAAGTTTATGTACTCTTCAGATATACTACAGGTATGAGAAAGTGAACAGAAATTCAATTAGGTTGAATTATATAAATAAAAATATTAAATAAATACAAAGATATTATTAATAAATTTACGTAAATAAAGATAATACATAGAAATTGTTTGACTATGGCGTTATAGTGAATTTTTACGTATTACGGCTAATTTGGCCCTAAGGGTTTTATAAGTGGATTTCAAACTATAAAAATCCTCACTTGAAATAAAAAAATTTTTTATCGCTCAGTGATCATCATCATCATCACACACACACACACACACACAACACACGTGCTAATTCGGCTGCTATTTGCTGTTAAGTAGATTCAGAACCACTGCAAACATAAAGATGGAAGTTGGAATTGCACCAATGAAATGTTGAACTGAAATCCAAAGTGCTAACTATTGCTTGTAATTATATGATTAACTAGAATTGAGTAATTTTGTTTCTGATACATTATATCCATTAAACCGTTCCATATTTTTAAATTTTTTACTTTAAAACTTTATACGTGAATGCTATGGTTAGTTCAATAAAAATGTTTGAGCTAAAAAAAATTATGTGAAAATAATGTTTAAACATATCGTTTTATAGATAAAAAAAAATCTATCATAACTTTTCTAAATTTATAAAAATTATTTTAGAAATTCGGCAACTAAAGTTTTTTTTAAAAAAAAATTTCAATTAAATTTAAAATAAGTCAAAATAATCGGTGCAGAATCAGTACTGAAATTAGCAATAAAATCTTTTTCTTTAATATATTTCTATAAGTTTTTATTTCACATTAAAGTTTGAAAGAAAAATTTGAATTATCAGTTCACATAAAATGTAATATAAATAGAAAATGATACGCTGCTACTTAAATTAAGACGCAAAGGAATATATTATTAAGTGTGAAAAATGGAATAATCTTATTGCCAGTAAATCTTATGATCGGATTAATAAATGGAGGACTAATTTAAGTTAAACTTAAGACTCTCTGCCGCAAATAAATCTCTTCAGAACTCTGATAGCTTATCACTTATCTCTTTTAAGTACTTTATTTAAAAAAATAAATATGTCATCAATTTTGTTGCCGGAACAAATTGATAAGATTAAAGTCATTGATGAAAACTTTCCCAGCATCTTCTTGTCTTGTTTTTTTAGTCACTTTCTCATTTAGACACAGCATTTTCTCTTGCATCCTGACATAGACTTGACCTCTAACAAACGCTGATCGATAAAAAGGACCGTTCTTTACCCTTGACCTCCTCTTAGAACTCATTTCGTAACTAAGAAATGTGTTAAGCAAAGATGAATTAAAACTAATTTCATTTTTACAATTAGATATTCCGTGAGAAAATTTATATTTACAATCTAATATTCATTATTAATTGAAGAGATATATAACGTATTCGATAATACTAAATAAAGATTTATTAAAGGAAAACTATCTTCTGAAAATTAATGAAGTTTAAAATGCCTTCTAAAAATACGAGTTTCAATCCTATTTAGATTTAAAAAAATTTCGGCAATACTGAATCTTATTGATACACAGGAAGTTAAATTACACATAAATTTATAATATATGGATGGTATTGAAGGTTTTTTTTCCGCCCAATGATCATATTTTTTCAGAATAAAAACATTTTATTTATTTATAAATCTTACTTACAAATTTATCACTTCAAATGTTGCAAAAAATAAGAACAGTCATAATTAAGATTAAAAGTGTAAACCAATGACAAATGTACATTTTCCAAAATAACCATTTAAATCTTAATTAAAAATGCGATCCTATTTTTTCTTATAAAATAAGTTAGTGTATAAAAAGAAACAGTTTTGATTAAAATTACAAAAGTAATGAAACTAAGAATTACATCTATGTAAATAGTTAAATTTACTTGACAAATAATTTATAACGGACTTATAATAGTGAAAAAAAGGAAATTTAATAACAATTTACATCTAACGCTTACTTAAGAAACTACTAATAATTCTAACATGAATACTATATTTCAGTAATTTCAATTTAGTGCTGAGAATTAGTAATATTACTTTTTGTTAAATCAGAAATAGAATGGGAAAAATTAAATTATTTATATAATAAAATCGATTAAATTCTATGTAAATTCTATCTGGCTCAAAATTTGAAAGAGTAACATTGATGTAAAAAAAAAAACTATTTCATACCTGATTACAATGGATATAGCGATTTCTGAACATTTTTAAAGCAAATGCACCAACGAACGTCAAATGTATACTGTAGAAAATAACTAGAAGAATCCTAGCTAAGAACTCAAACATAAGGACAAAATTTCAGTGTTTGTACAGCTTTTTACATGGAAATAGTTTTTCTCCGACATGCGCGTGTCAAAAGCAATATATTTATAAAAATATTAAATTCTATTAGAAATGAATCCCAAATGTGAAAATATATTATAATTTATAAATCAAAGAAATTTATCTTTTATGTCATTTAATAGCATTTTTTATATATTTCTAAGCTAAAAAATTTGAACTTAACGCTTAACTTGATAAGCATAGAAAAATTTCTTTTGTACTATATACTCGTATACTGCGCCATTTCAACTTTAATGGAGTAACTTTCCTAACAATAAAATTCAGAAGTTTGAAAATATGAAAATTAAAAATATATAAAAAGGTATGAAATATATTTTTTATCTTACACTTAAAATAAGAACAGAAATTTAGAAAAGCAAGTAAAAGTTCTGCAAAAAGTTTTGAAGAGAAAGAAGTTGTAGGGGCATAAATTATAAAGCGAAATGAGCCTTAATTTTCTCCAAATCATTTAAATTCGGCAAAGGATTTTTTTTAAAAAAAGCAATACTATACTTTTAAAAAATATGAAATGTTATTTGCTGAGGAATTATGAATTGTTACTCTACGGTCTCTTTTGAACAAATTTTTATTCATACACAACCACAACTAAGCTAAAAATCCAATCCACGAAATTTTAAAATAGAAGAAGTCGATTATGTAAACAGCAGTTCGTCATTATTGTGAACCAATACACACATTTATAATTACAATAGTTTGCAGTAATAAATATTTATCAATATAAAACCGTTGGCTAGGGCAAGGTATATTATAAGTTATTAAAAAAATGGAAGTGAATAAAAAGTTGATATTTTTTAATGCGTTTTATAAACTTTAATTATATATATATATATATATATATATATATATATATATATATATATATATATATATAAAGTGAGTAGACTGATAGAATGTGATAGTTCTCTATAGAAGTTCTGTAAGTCTGGAGTTTTTTTAAAAGTGTAAAATGTTGGAACTTTCAGATTTTCAGAAATTAAGTTGTAATACCCATTTAGCTGGAAAAAGTGGGACCGAATCATTCCGATTTTTTCTAAGCTTTTATTTAGGCATTTTTAAAGGTACGCTGTCTAAAGTCTTAGTAACAAACACACAATTCGGCAGGACAAGTGCACTGAAATACAATAGTTGACGGAAAGAGCTCAGTGAAGGCATAGTATTGTAGGGGATTATATCTAAAAAGCAAACAAATGCACCAAAAGTGACCAGAGTTATTTCTTCAGTGTCAATGATTATAGTTAAAAACCATTTTCATAAACAGAATATTTACGGCGATTCCCAAACCACGTAATGATACTAATGCAAACATCGTCTTACAGTCGTATCATACAAACAAAATCTAGTCGATTAGTAAATGGAAGTAATACACGATCTGACGGGTCATTCACATTTTTCCTACAACAGGATCGGTGCAGATTTGGAGAATAATTGCACACGCATAATGTATTGATTTCTACAAATTCTCCTACAAACTGTCAACCATGGAGGAGTATGTATCATTTAGACAGTTACAGCTGGTTTTTCGTTAAACAAATCGTAAATCTGTAAGGAAAGATATGGTTTTGTTTGGTTATCGCTCAAAGGTCATTTTTGAGCACAAGAGCTTTTTATAGTTTAAAGAGGAATCCGAATTCCTACAAACCCCCAAATTCGAAGCGGTATTCAACCAAAGGACAGAGCGCAAACAGTTTGGCTGTCAGTTCGGCAAAGTTCACAAAGGTTTGTTTGTTTGTCACTCAACGGTCATTTTTTTTTATCACGAGGGTTATTTAGACCCGGACCTAGAATTTAAAATGGATTCTGGACCAGAAAAAGCATCCATGCCCAAAAGTGGAATTCGAAACGACGAACTGTTGAAGCAAAGCACAAGGCTGCCAGTTCAGCCGAAGAACATTGGAGAGAAGTATGGAGAAATTTTAGATGATTAGGTTCATCTTATAACACGAGCATTGTGTTTCTTGCAGAAGATGAAAAATTCCTATTAACTATTTTTTAGTGTTATACAACAATATACTCCGAATATATATTGTAAAGATACATGAAATTAGTTTCCAAATAATTCAAATCAAATGGCTATATTTAGTAAATTTAATTTTTAATTAATAATTAAATTAATTACAAGCTGTATTTAACAATTAAATAAATTAAATAATTGTATTTAGTTTTCATATGTATGTAAAAAATATAAATTACTCGCATTTAGTTAAAAGAAACTAATAAAATTGGTAGGAATTCTATTTTTGAATAATTGCGAAATTGTGCTTAATAACAATGATAGAATATTTCGTTTATCTTGAATCATTTAATTTTGTGCTTCTGTTTTGATTAGTTATTTTAAATTTGTTAGTATACTCACATATTAATAACAAGTATAGCACTAACTGATATTAAAGGAAAAAGTAAACAAAATTTCTGTAATAGTAAATATTTTAAACCAATTTCTTTTCAATTAATTAATATAATTGTATTCTCCATTTACAATATTAGTTTGTATTACTGATAAAACGCTCGTAAGGCGGGAAATAAAGAAACATGTATGTAATGATATTACATATGCACAAGGGCATATTATTAATAACACATTAATCTGTGATGCTTTTGGTTGCCTAAAAAGGCAAGATACACTCTTAAACAGTAAATGTAAGATTACTGCGTTACGGGAAAAATTTACACACTTAACCCCTTGACTGACTTTGACGAGTCTGACTCGTCATTGATTTCCTGGGCCATCACAGACTTTGACGAGTCAGACTCGTCAAGCGCTTCTTTCGGCGGACGCCGTGCAAGTTACAATTAGATTACATAGTTGCTTCACTCGTTCGACGATTCTCATTTAAAAAAGCACACTGAAAGTAAGAGTTCAGTTTAGCAGAAGTCTCGCACGGTGAATGTTATACTAGCCAATATTTGAGTTTAGTAAAGATTATAAATAATCCCCGTAACATGTATAAGCCGGATGCCTTATATGAAAGTGGGGATGATGGTGTAAATTGATGGTGTAGTTCAATTAAGCGAAATTAAATAGTTTTTTTTTTTGTCGCATCAAATTCCATTTAATTCGTCAGTCAAGGGGTTAATACTTTTATTTTCCTTCTATTCTCTCTTAATTTTAAGATATTATCGAAGATGTATTATATTACTAATAAATTAAATATATACTCTCAATATGACAATTTTCAAATAAATATCTCATTCTTCCCTATCATGAATTAATGGTAGGGAAGAATAAGATATTTGAAAATTTTCATGTTGGGAGAGCAAATTTTCTATTGACATTTAATAGAAAATTTTATTTTAAAATAACATACAATAATCATTATTTTAACTATGACAGTCAATTTTAAGAATGAATTAACTTTTCAAATAATGTTCAGTTTAAGTTATTTTAAAATAAAATTTTTTAAAGAAAATGGAAATTCATAAATTATATTAAAAATTGATATTAACTAATAAAAGATCTAGAAATTTCATATTTTATTTATGAATTATGTATCACATTACATGGTACTTTGGAATATATAATTCTTATATTCTAACTTATAAAAATACCAATGAGCAATTTAACGAATGATAAAAATTGAGTTAAAAAATGAAGTTTAAATCATTCATTAACACCTCTACAAATTGATAACAATAAAAATTTTAAGAAGTTCTCCAAAACCAAGTTTAAATGCAAAATTCGAAATCAAATTTTGATATTCGAGACTAGTTAGTATTATTTAGTTTAAAGTTAGTTTGGAGCAATACTTAACATGCATAGGAAGAAAAATCTGAACATATGAGTCGATGAAGGGAAGGCGAAGCAAGAGTGCTATCATTTATGAATTGATATAAGTTTTTATTCTTTCCTATTCTGGTTTAATTGCTATAATTTTGTGTGTGTGTGTTTGCATAAAATATTTTGGTAAGCTGAAACATCCAGATTTTTGGATTTAAATATAAAACTTTAGTGTTTCAATTTGATACTTGTATATAACATCATCGGATCATCGCGGACGAAATTTTCAGCTAACTTTGTAATGGGAAATTGCAAATAAACATGGGTTACGATTCATCGAGTGAAATGTTCATTATAACCCTTGATGAATTAGTATTAATCGTTTGAATACAGAAATGAATAGAAAAGGAAATTAAAATTGCACATGAGTATAGATTTGTGATAAAAATTTTCTATTTATGCATTCAATTTTTGTCGGTATCTAAAGGTCTGTTGGAACTTGCAGAAAACATATGAACAATCACCGCGTTTTTCATCTTCAGATGTCAATTATCTTCTTCCCTAAGTGAAAGTATCTAATTGCTAGATGTTAATAAAATGCACACAGTTCCTTTTCTGTATAAAATATAAAATTAAATTAGTTTTTCTGTCATTAATTGGAGGTAATTTTTGTGTTTTAAATAATCAAATAAGTGATCTGATTAATTTATCGATGCAAGATGGCAATAAATTCAACACAAAAAGAACACAGGGAAAATAAAATATTTAGGATATAAAGGATAATTTAGCAGTCACAATACGAATAAATGTGAGATCAAGGAATGAAGAAATTTCCACAAAATGTATCTACAATCATGCGAATGCGAAAATTCCCTCGTCACATAAGACTACATTCATTTTAGATCATAACGACAAAAATTCCAGTGAAGAATTTTTGCAATCTCCGCTTTATTTTGCAATAAAATGGACGATGCTTTTACTTTAAGTTTTATGCTTCTTCATTTTTCTAATAATAATCCCAAACGAGGTGAAAGAATTTCTTAGAGAAACTTTGCTTTTAAGATTGGCAAACACAACAGGTTTGAAACGAGAGTTGAATTAGTTAATTCTTAATGATTTTCTAAAAGCTACTTTCTTATAACACTTATGATTAATCTTCTCATTCAAATTTTGTGAAAAATATAATGCGCCAACAATTAACAATTTTTGTTATAAGACTGAAGTACAATTTTAAGGCAAGAGAAAACTCATAATGGAGGGAAAAAAACCAAAATTTATAAAAGTGTTTAACGAAGTAGTCTTTAAAATTAAGAAATAACTTTAAAAAAAATGCAACAAATATAATACACACTATTTCTACAAATCAACAAAATTCCATCTAATTCGGATCGATGATTTGTCAGTGGGAAATTCACAGTTGAGGGAAAATTGAAAATATACACAGAATAAAATTATATTAACATAACTAGTCTAGTATAACTTTACAATTCCCTGTTCTTAAGATTTCATCGTTATTTCATTGCTTAGAAGAATTGCTTCATCTTGCATTTTTTTAAAAATAAACATTCTTACTTGCATATTTATTTTCATTATTTCAAAACTCATTCAATTAAAAAAGGTTCCATTTCCTTACATTATGTATAATACCGTTAGCAATTTCAACACTTTCTGAACTGCCTAATTTGATTAATTTTTAATTATTAATTTAGCCTTCAATGTAGAAAGAATTTTATACTTTATTATATCTAACTGAAGATATGGTAAATCGAAATCTGATGCAATAAATTTTCCTTAATTATTAAATTGATACATTTAAAATAACGGTTGATAGTTAGTATTTAATTTCACAATTTAGTTGGATATGATTACATTTTGCAAAATACAGAATAGATGTAATCAGTAATGATGAATACGTGAAGCGGTAATACGAATGTGGCGAATTGCTGTAATTTCATCGCCTTATCAATTTAATTGTAAACTCCAAAGTGGGCATTGGATTTATTAACTAAGATCAGGTTATTTCTAGAAGAACTTGATTCTAATGCAGTGGATCACTGGTATAAGATAAAAGATATGTGTATGTGTGGTAGAGTTAAAATCTATTATGAAGTTTATATTTCTATAAATTCCTGTATACCTAATAAGAATAAATTGTAGAAAAAAAAAGACTTTTTCCTCGACAAATTTTGTGCGTTACATTTTAAGGATTAACAGGCTAAAGTTTTTAAATTAATTCAGAATTTTAAATTATTTGAATGAAAATTTTTTAGCAATAAAATTCTAATCACACAGTTCAGCTGAGCATTAATAGTTCGTATTCGTAGAAATAATTTTATTATAATAGCAAATCAACAATAAATTTTTGTTAATATTAATAAATGTTAAAACAATTTATTCGAAATTAATTTACATTAATAATACAGAGAGTAAAGACAGGCAAATCAATATTTCTGTTACTTGAACGTAAAATTTTTGCCTTTACTTGTCCTTCTCATTAAACAATAATTATAACATTTAAACTGTTCTCTGAAATAATCATTTTAGCATTATTTTTGACACTTCAAATGTTTAATATTTACTTTGAGCGCGAACGATTTAAGGGAATAGGGATCAAACTTATTATATTGATCGAATTAAACCTCTTTAACAAACAGTAACAATTGAGAAAAAAATCAAAATAATTCTGTTAACTTTTAATTTTTAAACATTAAATTAGAATATATGATTTAGCATTTACACAATAAGAACATTACTTTCAATTATAATTGTTGAACCTTATGAATGCTTGTCCCATTGATGAAATGATTATAGAGCATTTATTATAGATAACAGCCCATTTTGTTATTGACCTACATTGTTACATACTGCGGATAGAAAGCCTTAAAGTTTACTTTGCCAATATTGAAAAAATTGTTTATGAGCCAATGTGCTTTTGAAGTCTTTTTAGAATTCAATATACAATATACAACACTGGAGATTTTACGGAAAACCAAATTCCTGAAAATAATTGATTTAGGATCTACGAGTTCAGAAAGGCTATTAAGATTATTTGTTTCTGTAACTTTTATTTAAAAATATTGTAAAATTTCATATCAACATTAAATGAAGAAAGAAAGCTATTTATTATTTTAATTTTTCTCATCTTGACGGAAAAAATGTTACTGTAGCAACAGATCTGGAAAAATCAAAATTTAAAAATATTCTCTTAACTATGCGATACAATGTTATAAAACATCTGTTATATCAATGTGCACATAATAGGTATCGAAATCAATGTTTGAACATTTGAGCTACAGGATAAGGATAGAATTCCTTTGAAAATGACGATAAATATTTTCAAAAAATGATAAACTATCAATACTACTTACTCTAGGTTTATTTAAGGACAAGCTCAAATGAAACAAATCACAAAGTCAGGTATTATATTGCATATGCGATATATAGCTAATTTTAATTTTAAAAATTAACATTTTTAGAGAAATTTAGAGTTTTTTAATTATGCAAGACATAAATAAAATATATTATATCATTAGATCTGCACCTTAGCAACAAATTCAAGTATTAAGTCAATACAAGATTTTTGAGAACTTGAAAATTTTTACTATTTATCATATTAATTATATCCAACAAAAGAACCAAGTTTAGAAACTAATAATTATTGATTAGAAATACTTATTACAAATTTTAGAGAGTTGTAAGTTTCTGTAAACACAAATAACTTCGTTATTTTTTCTAGTGAGAACATATGCAAATTCTACAGCACAGCGATCTACATTACGTGTTGATTTTAACCTTGATTTTGGAGGACATAAGCTAGCTAGAATATTAATCAATTTCCTGCTTTCCTCTTTCACTCGTCAACCAAGTTATTGTTACACATTGAATGACAGTTTCATTACGTTAATGAAAACATCTGAACAGTGATTAAATACAAGATTTTTATTTAAATATCAAAGATACAAATGTTTTGATATATATTATGAAAATTACTTAACAAAAATCCATTTGACGAGCTTTCATGTATTTTAAATAAACTTAAAGCTCGACTATTTGTGTTGTTTCGTTCAGATTGTTTGTAAAAATGATTTGTAATTAAAAAAACATAATAAGTAAAGGAATATTACTTAATAATCAGAATTATTAATATATCGGTTAATCCACTCTTACTATTTCCAAACTATTTTAAAATTAACAGATTATTCAAATCTAATAAATTTCAACTTTGACAGTTTGAAAAATCGAAGCTGATTAAGAATTTTTGTCTATTCATAACGGTTTCAGATTTTAACTAAATTTAAGAAAAAAAGAAATACCCTGTTTTGCAACAATATGAAAATATATTAAAATCAATGCAATACATTTCGATAATAACGATTTTATGTTAAAAAAATTTGCATTTTATCTTATGTACTACATGAATAGGTGTAATATAAATCAGGCTAAAAATATATCAATCATTCGTAAATATTTAACTTTTAAGAATAACAGGATAAAAGTAACATGAAAGAATATTTAGAATTTACGCTTCATACTTAAGTTGTACTGAATGTGAGGATTTAGATTAGAAATTTTAATTTAAAAATTCATCTGCAATTATTTTATTTCCTAATAGAATTCAGTTTAAACTTTTTCAAACAGTTATTTAAAAATAAAAACTTAATATAAACAAATAAATGTTAAAACTTTTAATCCGAATATCGCTACTAAAATCAATTATTTTTTGCAATTGCCTGTTCTACATGATAATAAACAGAATAAATGGAAAATATTTTGAATTATACTCTAAGTCACATATTTCTTATTATCTAATAACCACAATGAACACACGATTGTTTATAATATATTAGGTAAAAGAAATAATGTATATTTTAATTTAACAAGTTTGCGGTATAATATACTTGAAACTACTTTGCTTATAAAACACTTTAATTCAATTTTAGAAATTCAAATTTTATTCAGATTAATAAAAAAAATTTAAACTGGTAAATTTCTATCGAATTCTAAAATTGGATATTTTTCGACATAAAACTGATGGAATTTTGATGTACAATTTTACTTTTAGAACAGGTTTGTTAGCATTTATCAGAACATAGAACATCAAATTTTTTATATTTCATTAGAATATATATAGATTACATTTTATTAAAACACAATACTTTTTGATGGTCACCTATGAATAACAGTTTTCTTCAATAATTCTTAAATAAATTAAGTAAATAAAATGTATTTCACCTGAAAATCATCAACGATGATTTTTATCTGATTCATTATTTCTAAAAAATTTGAAAATAACGAAAATTTCTATGAAGCTTTTCCTGAAGTTAATAAAATAATATGTACAGGAATTTATTCTAAATTTCTTGTAGATTAGTTTGTTATGAGAGAGACTATTCAAATATTCTTAGCAAAAACATAGCAGCCTTTCGCTTCAGTTCACTAAAAAAATTCAAACGATCAAATACTCTATGAAAATCGTTCTAGAAGCCTAGAATAAAAATTCTTTTTAAAAAATAAAATTGGTTGATTAAAATAAAATTATAAAATGCGACTGCATATAAACTGTAATTAAAATATAAAATCATATTTTAAATGAAAAATATGAAAAGTTTCGATTACGGTCTTGGACTAATTGCACTAAATTTGACGGAAATTATTTCTCATTTTTTTATGATTGTTTGATTATTTTCAATCAATATCACAAACCTAAAAATTTTTAAATCAGAAAAATTGAATATTATCATCGCTTTAAAAAGCTATAAAAAATTTACATCATAATTTACGATGAAAATTTTCTGAAAAGAAACATGATTTTACAAGACTTCAAATCTTTAGAAGTATCAAGTTGAAACATTTCCTAAGTTAGACATATAAATATTTGAAGAAAGCTGCGTTTAAAGAATATACATGAATATTGGACTTAAGTCATAAAAATATACATAAATTGCTAAAAAAAATTACATTTAAAAAAAAATAAATAAAAATTAATTATATTTTGAAGGTCACCTTTACAAGAGTGAAAAATTACTAATTACTAATTACAAAAAAACATTATGATTAACGATGTTGCAATTCTACACTTCTCCCATTATCATATATTTTGTGATTAATAAGAGACAACAACTTCTCACTATTTTCGTTTTCACATTATTATGATACGTAAATTTTCTTTATTTCATATTTTTGAAGTTTAGAAAAATGTTTTTATTTTCTATGCAGAGGAGACTTGAACCCAAATTTAATAAGATTTGAAAGTTAAAAAATTCTAAGAAAATTTTTAGAATTAATACAGAAGGAAAGTTTAATATTTACAATTATATTGTTCTGAATCGGAAGCAATTCTTTTTCTGGAAGAATGCCATTTCCTATTCTATTAATAATACATTCTGTAATTAAAGTCTGAAAGATTTCTTAAAAGAAGTATTCTTAAAGTAGTAAGAAATATTTTTTAGACATTTAATTAATTCCTATAAATTATAGATACAGAATATTACAAAGGAAATAAAAGTCAACTCTTTAATTTGTTGTTATTATATTTTGAGATTGTAAAATTTTGTTAGTTCTATTTGTTACAAAAACATTTTTATACCAAGAAATCTTCAATATATATGAAAACATACATTTTTTTCTTCTCATCTGAACGTAAATTTAGAGAGTGACACACTTAAGCATTTACATATTTTGGAAATTTATGTAAATCGTATGGTATAGATTGATATTTAAATATTGAATTTGTTTTAGTTTTTATAGAGATATTAACCCTTAGCAAAGAGTTCATGCATATCTCTGATTCATGATATATGTTACTTAAATCCAATAAAACTCATTTGGAAATAACTATGCATTAGAATTAAAAAAGATGAAATTAACACAAACTAAAAGTATATTAATTTAAGAATGGAAGAACATTAATATAAAATAAAAATATTTAATTTTAAACCTTAATGACATAAAGCTGTAGCAAGTTCTGACCCTGACAAATACTTAATTAATAAGAATAACCTGACAAATACCACATAACTAAAATGTTATATTATGTATTTTATTTAGACAATTTTATGATGATCTTTGTGGCATAGTTTATTACTGCACACTTTTGTTAAAAATAAATAATAAATTTTATTCAATAATCATAATTATGAAATATTATTTTTATATACCTCTATTAGAATTCGTAAATGTACGAACATTTTCGACACTCACAGCAAAACTACTATGGAAAATATTTATTCCACAGAAAAATAGAACAGTTTAAGCAGCGAATTTGGGCATAGATAACTTATTCTTGCAGAAAAAATTGCATTGTCAGAAGTTCGAATATGTGATACCAGAATATGAGAAGTGAGTGTAGTAAGTAATATATATTTCCTTGAAAGCTTTTTAACTATTCATTTTTTCAAATAGTGATTCAAGTACGATTCTTCACTAGAAATTTTTAACCACTGCATGTAAACACTTCTCTATCGATACTTACATAAATGCATTCATTTATAATGCATAAATAGCACAAACTAAATTGTAAAGCAAATTCGATATTAGTAAATGTGTTAGGTATAAACTATTGTTTAGATTTTGAACTATTCTTTAAATGAATTGGAAAATAAAAAAATGTTCTCACTAATAAATTGGTTCTATTTTTAATTTTGAAATAACAATAAGATCATATAACTAACTTTTAGTCTATTAAACAGTATTTCTTTATTTAATAAGAATTTTTTCGCAATTAACTGGGAATAAAAACTATTGATTATATATATATATATATATATATATATATATATATATATATATATATATATATATATATATATATATATATATATATATATATATATATATATATATATATAACTAATATATCACGCACTGCTTTCTTTCAGCATATTTTATTTCTTAAATACCTGCAAATCTCTTATTTTTTATTTTTTTTAAAAATTAAACTATTTTAACGAATTTATTACTGTGATCTTCAGGGTAAAACTATCAGACGAAATGATTACTTCTGGGTGGTAGTGATTCAGAATCCAGCTTTACGTGTAGGTCAAGATTGAACTAGCCTTATGATTGAAAAATGACTAATCTTTATGCAAATGATTTATCATAACTAAATTTCATTCGCGAGTAATGGAAAAAAGTGATGACCAACAAAAATATCTTTATCGAGGCTGGATCGGTTTTCGAAATTGTAAAGCATTAAATAACCAATTTCTTGATGGTAGAAAGGAATTCTAAGAAAAATGAAATAGAAATGCATAAAATAGTAAAATATGTTCTCGAAAAGGTTAAGATAATATTTCATTAATTTTTCTTTTGGATTTTTAGTCACTTTTTACTTATGAAGGCTAACTGGACCGGGACAAACAACAAAATATATTTTGATCCATTGCAAATATCCAATGAGAGATAAAAAATGAACCTTGGAAATGAATGTTGAACTTATATATATATATATATATATATATATATATATATATATATATATATATATATATATATATATATTTCATGTTGCTGGCTTATCCTCTTTAAAGATCTGACATTTGTCAGATCAACTCCATTAAATTGTTGACAGTTAGAAAGTCAATAACTACGTGCAGGACTTGAGGGGGATATATATTTAATAAAAGTTATATACTTTTTTAAAAAAAAAATAGAACTTATTCAGCAGAATTATTATTTCTAAAACACCGAGAAATTTTCATAAAATTGCAGATTAATATATTAGCCATCAATTATACCTATTTTATAATGATTAAATTTAATAAAACTAATTAAAAATTGTATAATAAAAATCATTATTTTAAAATAAATAAAAATTTTCGAACTGTAACTATAAAAGGAAAATTTCAAACTAAAAGAACGTCTTTATTTTACATTAATTGTGTGTGAATTTTGACATGTTTAATAAAATTATGATAGTATTGAAACCAAAAAACACGAAATTAGTTAACATATAAAATAAAAATAATTTTTAAAGTTCTTAACTCATATTTTTATAATTAACATTTCTATTCAATAAAAAAATAGAACTACAATAATGCATAGTAACTTCAAAAAGTCTCCAAATATGAGTGTTAACAAAGCGTAATACACAATTTTCCATTAAAGTTTTATATGTCACCTCTTCTCTAAAGTTAAATTAAAATATTTCAATATTTAAAACTCGTTTTTACGAATACTGTAGGAAAAGCCTATAAACTTTAAATATTACAGTTTTTATGCTTAAATGATAAAAATTATATTTATGATTCATAACTAAAAAATACAAATGTTTATTAGTGTTTATTATTAGGCAAATACAGAGAAAAATTATATTAATTTAATTTCGTAATAATTTCTCTGTAATTGCATTTTTTGAGTATTATAGTTAATGTTTTCCGGAAAAATTTCTGAACATTTTCTCCAGAAAAAAGGCAAAATTTTTTCAAAGTTTAAAATAAATAAATTATTTTATACATTTTCTTAAGCGCATATAAATATCAAATCTAGATGCTTATAAATATTTGACTACAAAAATTTTTTATTAAACACGATTATTAAGTAACAGTATTATATTTTTATAAAATAGATAATAATATGTTTTATCTTGTTAAAAGTAGCAAAAATGATTCTGCTTTCATTTATTAATAATTTTTTAAATAAATTTATTTATTTTTATACGAAATATAATTTTTTTAAGTGAAAAAAGATATATAACTTCGCCTTTTTTTTAAACCAATAGCAAATGCACTTTATAAAATATCAAAAACCAGCGTTTGTAGTTTAATGACATATTTTAGCAGCAATTTAAATTTCATCAAACGCCTCTGAAAACCCTTGCCAATTCGAAACATCAGTCGTGACTCCGAAAGAAGAGATCCCACGAAAACAAACGTACTCCACCCTCTTTTTCTACCAACCACAGCGGAGAATCGACTTCTCGAATTTATAAACACACAGGCTCCTTTCAAGAACTTCCATAGCGCCTCACCAGCACGCCCGCTTATTCAACGGTATTTTTTCCTTCACATACCTCTTCCGCTCTCAAGTTCCATCATCGATATTTAATTATATCGATACGAAAATTTAAGGAAAAAGAAGAAAAAAAAACCCTGCATTTATCATTACCTGAACTTCGACTTCTTGGCCGGGGAATGTATCATCCTGTTCAGACATGATTTTTCTGAGGTTTCCACACCAAGGAACGAAACTGAGAACACTAAAAGGGAATAAAAACGAGCAAAGATTTTTGAGTAAAAAACAAAAATTCAACACACAGAAAAAGAGGCTGTTATCACTATCGTGCTCTTCTCATCAGCAGCAGCAGTCGATCCACAAACGCCCTAGCTTTCCGCGATCAACACAATAGGTTGCCAGAGTGGTGGTTTTCGGCGCCAATATTCCTCGCCAAATTTACTCGTTTTCCGAATGGCGGTATCTATACCACGAATACTTATTTATTCGGACGGGTTGACATGGCGATCGATTCAGTAATCGAATTCCCAATAATTGCATATGGAATTCTATCTTCCAAAGCCTTAGTGATAGCTTACTCACCAAATTTTCATTTGTCACAGACATAAAGACATCAAAACTGTAACTTTCACATAAATCAGCTAAATATTCAAGTACATAACACTACCAACTCCTGAATTAAATACTTATAACGTATTTTTAATTATTAATAAACCCATTTAGGAGAAGATTTTATTAGGATTTTAATATTAATAGGCCCTTAAATAAATTCTTCTTATTTAATTGCATCAAATGCCAGTTAAAATTCTATAATTCTTTCTCGAATAAACAAATATGTTTTGAAATTTTTATACAATTTTCATTAAGAATTATTTTATTATCAAAATTTTTCCATTGCCAATCATTCGTGAAATCATCATCGGAAATGGAAATATAGATGGTACTGAAAAAAATATAGAGCTTTATCTCTTATAAATATAACAAAAATAAATAATCATGTTAAAAACACATAAAAAATACTTTTAATCTTAAAAAATATCGTATATCCCTGAGATTCAATATTTCTTTTGTATCTCTTCAATATAAAGTATTATGGAAAAAAAAGCATTTTCATCAGTTTTTTATTTATTTTTTTATGTGATACACATGTAGAGCAACACGTAACAAAGCTTTGAAGTAAGTACTTTTTTGGTTGCATATTTTTTTGATAAAATTAATTCTCAAAAAAATGAACGTTAGTGATTGAGTCGAACTTTAGTTTTTTAAATGTTCTATGCATTACATTTAAGTATTGCTCTTTTAAGAGACTAATTTTCCTAAATATTTCCGAAAAATTATTTAACTCACCTAATTGAAAGCAATACTTAGCAAAATGGAAAAACCAAATGGTATTGTAAGATAGAATTCATATCAAATAATTTCCCAATCTATCTCTTAGAATATTTTCTAATTCAAAATTTTCTTCGATGTTTTCTATTGCGCAGGAATATTTTTCTTCGAGATGTTTATCAGGCTTATCTTTTCTCGAAAAATTCTGAAATACTCTCAATTTAAAAAGTTTTTGGTAGAAAAATGTGTACTTATATTTTATAAAATGTGTTATCAGAAAACGTGCATTCAAATATTTTATTTTTAAAAAGCATTAATTTATTTAAGATTCACTAACATAAATCAATAATATTTTTAATTTCTCAATAAATATTATTTGTTACAAATATAAAATTATTCTTATATAGCATTATAGCATTTGTTATTCCTTAAAAAATATTTCCAGTCAAAATATTTCTTACGTTTGTAATGAGTAATAAAGGTGATATAATTTATCAATTTCAACAAACTTCTTTCAAAAGTATATTTTATTTGAATGAATTAAGAAATGTATAAAATTTACCTTAAAATACTGCATTACCGTTGAATAAATATTCAACGGTTTCTCAACAAGGAATTTTATAAAAACAGAACGAGACAAGATTTTATTGTAAAAAAAGGAAACACAGCTCAATTCATCTTGTTTTTCATTTTATCAAGTATTGATTGATGTTGATTTGAAAATAATAGTGAATTTTTATCAAGTATTGATTGATGTTGATTTGAAAATAATAGTGACTTTTTATCAAGTATTAATTGATGTTGATTTAAAAATAATAGTGACTTTTTATCAAGTATTAATTGATGTTGATTTAAAAATAATAGTGACTTTTTATCAAGTATTAATTGATGTTGATTTAAAAATAATAGTGACATCTCAAAAAACCCACTTACTAGAAGAATTTATTTTTATAAAGTATGTACAAATGTCAAAATAACTAAAAAAAAATTTCATTATTTTACGAAGATACATACTAGAAAAATGTTAAGAACTGGCAAATCACCAATTAAACGAATGTGAAAAACGAAGGCTTGTTGCTGAATTTATGTGTTGGAATTTGGAGAATTCTGTCACAATACAGGAAAATAATGATGTATATTATGAGGAACTATATAACTAATTATTCTTTATATAAAAACAAATGAATTTTATTGCAAAGTTTCCTATTAGAAACCTTACAGAGAATTCTGTTAGAAGAATTTTAAAATAGCATTTGGGAACAAAAATTAAATTAAAATATACTATCAAACGAGAAAAATCTTATTCATTACTAAAGAAATGCCACTCTCAAAATAAATTCAAATGAGTCATTTCTATTAACATAAATTTAGGTCGTGACAGTCAAGTAAACAAATCCAAAATTATTTTCGTTTATTCATATTAATGAAGTAATAATGTTCTAGATGTGATCATCTCCTGGAATCTAGACGAGGAAGTCCATAACAGTGTGCAATGTTCAAGCTTCTCTTTTATCATGACATTATAAATGAAAAACGATAAAAATTAAATAATCATTCAGGATCAATTTGAATTCAAATTTATTTTGTTTTCTATATTAATTATTTAATTAATTATTCTTAGCTTTAGATTACCTAATGTTTGCAAGAAAAAGTATTTAATAATTTATTTTATAAAAGTGCTAGTTAAGAAATTTAAATGATGATATTATTTCATATCATTACACTCATCCAAATAATCTCTACTAGTTCTTTTCATATGTCCCTCATTGATTATATTGCTTTTGGAGACAAGAAAGACCAAGAAATTTGTGATTGATATTATTAAGCTTAAACACTCTATACATATTAATTAATAATTTAAACTATAAAAATCAAGCATTAATCGATTACTTTGAAGAAATTTCTTTTCAATATATTTCAGATCATTTCATGAAAATCAAATATACGGTCATAATAGAAATTAATTGCCAATGAAATTGTTATATCAGAGCTTTTGGTAAAAATATTTATGTATTCAATCGATTATGATGAAGAAATAATGATGCTGAATATTTTGCGAAAATAAGTAGTTATTAATTTTATGTGATATTTTACTCATAAATAAATAGTTTAAAGTAGGTAACTGTTAAAAAAAAATAAACAAATATATTCACCAAACTGTGAAACAGAAATATAAAGATGAAATGAAATATGTTTTTATATTAAACTAAATTAGGAATAAATAAATTTTGAGTGCTAAATAAAACATTTGTTTCAAAAATAATTATCTTGTGGAAATGTTAAAAATATAAAAATTTTACCAATAATGGTATTTAATAAGTTTATATATACCTTATATTGAGAAGAAAAATTAATAAGAGATATTTGTGTGTGATTAATAAATATTTTGCGGCAGAATTTATGTGATATTTTTAAATGTTTAAATAGTATCAAATTTCTCAACATTTGCGGTGTTATACATGAAACTAGTTGGATATAACCCCTCCCTATTAACAACATTTGTGACTTTTTTATGTCGCCAAGAAATTCTAACGCTGTTGCCACTTAAAAAATTGTATATATGACACAAAAATGACGTAAAACACGAGGAAAAAACCGAACCTGGCAACAAAAAATCCAAAACAAAAACAAGAAAAATGCAAATTTGCAAAACCAAAGTGAAAACCAGAAACACTATAATCAAAACAAAGCACGGCAAATTTGGTCAGAAATTTCTTGGGGGAGGGGGAGAGATATCATACTTATACCGTTAAGCATATTATTCACAACCTATTTTTTAAAAATTTAGCTGACAAAAGAAATAATATTTTATTTTGCATTTCAAGAAAATCAACTAATAAATCATAGTTATTTATTCATACAAACAATTAAACAAATTATTTGTTTATTTCATTCACTCAAAATCCTATCTTCAGATATTGTTTACCACAAATATAAAACAAATGCTTCATTATTTTGATGCGTTGATTTATTACCAATTGTTTTAATCTAACTGAGAATAACAAAAAACAATGGTGGTTAAAATGAGTTATCAGTTTTCAATATTCCTACTTCATGGTATTCAGAATAAATGTAAACATGAAGCCGATAGAGATAATGGTTTCATCTTTATTGGAAATTATATATCAAAAGTGGTGCTGCAATAGATACTGTACGTGAGTTATTTACCAGTAATGATATCGCGTCTTACCTACATATACAATCATTCCACTGCTTTTGAGTACATCATCAGAAAGGAAATATGAATGGCAAAAAGAAACGAAAATATAGTAAGAGAAAAATAAGAATATATATTACTAAAGAAGAGCGACCTTTCCATGAAGCAATTACTTTTTTCATATATGCTCTTACAAATGTATAGCCATAAAATAATTAATTTATAAATTCAAAAAAGAAATATATATTTTAAAGTTCAGAACAAATGTAATTCATATGTAACCATGTTGCATCAAATATTTATGATTTGATTATTTATATATAACAGTCTCTGTAACTTTCGCACTACAGACAAAGAAATATTTCTTTGTCTGTAGTGTGGAAGTGAAAACAATCTTATATGTATAAATTAAAATGTAACCATGAATTAATTCATTAACTTTTATTTTTAGTTGAGTTCTTATAACACTTTGTGAGATACGTTAAAGTAATATTTACTGCAGTTTGAACCCTCTCAACTTTAAATAAAGTATTTAAAATCAAGATATATATAAAACAGAGTAATTGCTTTTTAATATAAAACACAGTAATTGAAATTCATGACTTTAACCTCTTACAAAGACTACAAATCATAATAGCATGGATGAGTTAGCCATCAAATTCCATGAATTGTTGCTCGCTAGATTCGATATATTAAAACTTAACGATGCTTTTTATCGGATTTCTCCTTTAATCTGATACTTTTGCGGAATTAAAGCAATCATAAAAAGGATCATCCAATATAATTCTTCTGAAGGACAGGTTGAAATTGGGATGTGAGACCGAAAGTTGTAAGAATTATATCACGAAATTAATTTTTGTAGATGTCAACAGTTTCGGTCTCATCTCAAATAAAATAAGAAACCAAAAAAAAAAAATGATCAATTACAAAGCATTTTTATTTTTATAAAAATGCTAATAAATGTATTTTCATTTGTTAACATCCAGACTTTTAAAATTGAAATAAATTTTGTTAAAATTTTGAGTTTATGTCAGATTGATAAAAATAGTTTCATTGCGTACTCATATACAACCTAAAAGTACTATCACTTCAAAAGAATAATCATTTATTCATAAATTGCTTAATAAAAAAAGATATTGATTGGATTGCATGTTAAATTTTTAATCCGAGTAAATAAAACTATGATTATGAATTACGTTTTCAGCATAAGAGACAAAATGGATGTTTCTCTTTGACGTAGTAAATTCTGACACAATAAACATGTGGTGTTTCATTTTTAAACAGCATGAAAACAACTTTTAATGGCCTTTAAGCTCCGAAACTTGAACGCAGCGTAAGGCCAGGGTACGTTAGTAACCATGGAAACTCTCTAATTCTGTAATCACGCAGTGCAATCATTAAGTCAGAGTTAAATTATGGAAAAGAAAAACGTAGTATTTGAATGGTAAAATGCAGTGAAGTTTATGCGATGAAAAGGTTGGGAGAGAAAATTTTCTACCTGACCTGGAAGAAAATAAGGCACGCCCCCAGTGCAAAGAAAGCGCACGTGCGGCCAGCACGTAGACATCATTGTTGACCGCTTGGCTATTTTCTTATAAATTTATGCAGAGAAGACTCAATTCAAGGGTTTCAAAAGGTTAAAGAAAAACGGAAATAATTCTTGTAGTCAAGGGGTTCATTTTCTTAACCATATCGATAATCATCAACACATTAGTATAGAGATAAAAAAGAAATCTTCAATACCTAATTAAAAAGAAATATATTAAAGTAAACGAAGAAATTTTTGACTGAATTTTCTATAGAAGTAAATGGTGAACAAATTCATAAATAATAAGTCTTTTCATTTTCCTCTAATAATAAATTTGTTTATATTAGCTGTGTGTTTGTAGTACTTAAATTATTAAAATACACATATATTTTGATTTGAACTCTATATTAACAATTTTGTATATTATCTGAGAAACCAGGTTATCTGCAATAGCCTATGTATAAATTTCGTGGATAAAAAGTTTAACACATTAGTAAAAATGTAATTCTTTCATAAATTTTCCAAGAAATGTGTGTATATGTTTTATATACACTTTATTAATATCAATGATTTTGCTCATTCCTTACAGCAGTCAACAATAGCATAACTCTCAGCTAACCTATTTCAGATGGTCCGACATATCACGATATATCACGTGTTATTAGGAAAGATTTCTTTCATCAGCTGAATGTTAAAAAAGAAAACATTCCTGTGTACCTGTGTGTGTGTGTATTTAATTACATAATTCTATTCGACTTGGAATAATTTATAAGTTTCATTGATTTTCTGTTTGTTTTCTGAAAACATGATAAACGTTTTAAGAAAATTGCTTACTTTTATACAGCTCTGGAGCTGCTCTCGATCCTTCGAAGACGAAGGATGTCATGAACCTGGTATGATTGAGACCAGGAGATAAGAAAGAAGAAGGAAAATTACGTCTACTTATTTTTTAAAAAAATGGTACATGATTTTTTATTTTCTCTCACCATTTATCGAGGTAATTAAAATAAATATACACTATATACTTAATTTTATTTTTTAATTGAAAATCATTGTTAACGAATGATTAGGCTAATGGGGACTTATGCTTCGTATACCAGGGCTTCTGGTCATGAAATCATATATAGTCACTGTAGGATTAGGTCTTCATATGAGCTGTTATGCCACTGTGTGTTTAGATTTAGATTTATAAAAATTAATACTGCATAGATCTTTGCTTGCTTCTTTCATTATTATGAGTTAATCACAGTTTTAATAAAGGTTTAAATCTTGAAAAGGTTCATAAATTTTTATAACTAATTTTTGTTTTCTGTATGCAGTTATTTTCTCTATTTTTTGTCATTAATTTTATAAAACTTCCAGTGCCACTTCGTCGTCCGCATAACTCTAACCCAGTACCGTTCCAGAACTTGGCGTCAATGCTGTGGGATGAATGGCAGTTTTCTTAATGGACGCCATGAACGCAACCAATCGACAGCAAATGATTCTGCTTCATTTGGGAGCATGAAAAGTGTCTTGCATATGCTGCTAGGTAGACGTGTTTGCGGGCCGCCATCGCCTCCCGTAGGACGCGTCGATCCACGCGTGCTGACGTCACTCTAGCTGCACCGGTACCCTGCAAACTTTACACTGTTTCTTGTTCCAACCATGTGCGCCACAGCCTGTGCACAGTGGAAGCATCCAGATGTCTGTCAGATGCGATTTGTAGTAAGGACAAGCCTGACCTTTTCAGTCCGATCACCATGCCCCTCATAAAATCGCTTATCTGCTGGAACTGATTCCATGAACGATGCCCTTGCATTTTCTGCAATTACAGGCATCATTTGCGACAAGAACAAACTTTCAACGATTATTTTCTAAGCAGCAATAAACGACGAGAATATTGCTCACTTTTCTTGTTCCTCACCTTATATTTTATTTTACGTGAGCTGAAGAACTGCGGATTTCACATCATTTGCTTAATTCGTTAAGGCGCGTCTACACTGAAATTTGCATAATTTTCTAGCTACTCCTTCTTGGTGTTGCCTTTTCAATGTTGGTCAATGTATATTCAATAAAATAGTATTTTGTAATATCACTGCCTGAAAAATAATTTATAAAATAATATGGATAATTTAATATTTTCAAAGAATAAACGGGTTTAGATCACAAATTTATTTTAAAAAATGCTTTATTTGTGTAAATTAAATTTTTTAGCTCTTACTGTATTCTCTCTTTTATATTTAAAATATTTAAACTGTCTCTCAGCTTTGGTGATTTCGGACCCGAAATAAACAAAAGGGTAATTGCAGCAAATCGTGAATCTTATGGGTTAAAAAAATATCTTACCTTCAAATATATCAAACACAGGACAAAAATTTTACTATATAAAACTATTATTAACTTATGTTTTAGACCCATTTTAACTTATGCTTCAGAGACTTGGGCCATGACACAGAAACATGAATGCCGTTTGGCTATTTTTGAAAGGAAAATTTTGAGAAGCATCTATGGTGGAGTGGAGACAGATGGGGTATGGCGTAGAAGGTATAACCATGAATTATACAAAAGTTTTAAGGACATTGATGTTGTCAAATACATTAAAACACAAAGGATGAGATGGGCTGGCCATGTTATTCGTATGCCAACTGAACGCACCCTTAAAAAAGTCTTTCTTGCAAGGCCAATGGGAAAACGTTCCAGAAGTAGGCCCAAAATCAGATGGATTGATTGTCTTGATAGGGACTTTAACACTATTGGAACATCTATTTAGAAAAGTGCTGCTGAGTACAGGCCAAGATGGAATAAGCTCATTGAGAAGGCCAGGACCCTCACAGGGTTGTAGTGCCATTGTTGATTGATTGAAACTGTCTCTCTCTTTGAATAGACAAATGTTGAATATTGTGTATGTTTTAGATGTTGACCACGGCTTTTTCGAAGAGCTTTTCATAACTAGTGAATCATATTCAAATGTGGCAAGAAAGGAAACCTCAAAAATTCCTAGGTACATAGTCTGACTGGTATGAAAGCTGAAGCTCAAAACTTAATTTTCGTCTTTCAACAGTGGCTGGTATCGACAACCACTAAGCAGAAATGTTAAGGTCCCTTACTATGATTGTCCTTTATATTAAATTTTTAAAAAAAAACTCAATGATGGCATTTATACAACGCAAAAATAATCAGCAAAATAAAGATAAATGATGAAAGTGTAATATAAAATTTCAAAGTTTATTGGAATCGTCATAGGGTTATGTTCTTTAAGTGAAGGACTGCTAATATAAAATCTTTAGATAAAGATCAATTACTTTAAAATTTTCACAAAAAGCAATTCACAGCTAATAAAATACAAAACACTGAAATATAATGCATAAAGTGTGATCTATTAACATTTAAAAATTGTATTGAAAGGGATATTATAATTCTTTGTATATATAAGAAAATCATTAAATGATAATTTATTTCCAAATATAAATATAGTTTCATCGAGTTTGGCCTTATACCACCAGATAACTGTGAACAACAAAATAATTAGGTTTAGGTTAGATTTAAGAAAGGGATTTAAATTATTCGATTAGTAAGAAAAAAATTCTCTGGTTTCATGATCTTCTCTTTTTTGAAGCTAAGAAATTCATTATTAAAATACAATAAAATATCTAAATTGAACTCTGTGGCACGACAGCCCATGTGGGCCTAGGCCTACAACACCCATCTTTATTTTCCTCACCTAGAGGCATTGGTGTGTGAAGCAAATGTCTAAGTTAGCCTAACGCGGAATCCACAGTGTTTAGTTCCCAAGCATACTTGATATTTAGTTTATCGATCCACTGAAGGGATGAAAGCCTGAGTCAACCTTGCCCAGCCCGAGATTCCAGCCTCGGACCTGTGCCTTGGGAGCGTGAAGCGCTGCCACTAAGCCACCAAGCTTCAAACAATATCCTATCAGAAGTGGAAAAGGAACCCAATAAAATATCACTTAACTTTAAAACATCAGAAAATATGAAAGGTGTTCGCACATTTTTTTTAAATTTTGAAGTAGCTAAAAACATGTTGAGAAATTAATGAGCAACTTAATTAGGATGTAATTGTCATCTTCTGAAATCAATCAAACATTTTTGGAAAATAGTTGCAGATTAAATACAAGATTCCTCTAGGAACCAATGTGTGGATAGAACTTATACATGTTAAGAATTAGGATACACTGTTCCTTCTTGGAAAGCCGATACCGAGAAGGGTACTTGCTCATGTGTTAATTTCATCATTTGACAGTAGTTCCGAATTATATTGTTGTATTTAGTACCTTATATCGACAAAAATAAGCTCTCGGGTAAGCATTTCAATAATTTATCAACCAAATAAAATATTGGTTTTAAGTCTGCTAACATTTTACAGTTTACATATAATGAAAACAGTTACCATGGGTGTAATGATCTGTAGAAAATTTTCTCGACCTTCAGATCAATGTCAAAATGGAGGAAGTGGATACTTTGATGGTGCCATCTGTCGGAGGAATTTATAGAAAAGTCGTACTTTCACTTTAGCGGTGCTCCCGTCAAACAAAAGACGCACTCACTTAAATTCGCAGAGACAACGCTACAGCGAGCTTGGCTTGTTCAAGTATCATAAGTAACAACAACTCATAGAATAAAGACAGTTACATATTACTGTGATGGTCGCAATTTCCTAAATAGTTTATAACTAAATAGAGAACTTTACAGCTTTGGTAGTAATCAAACTTAATTATTTTAATAATGAATGGCATAACATATTTAAAATGACCTGTGTGTAAAAAAAAACTTTGGTTAAATGACTACGTTATTGAAATAAATGAAAAAAAAAACATTACTTTTTTATGCTAAATAGTTTTGTAATCCAAAATGTTTTAATATGTAATAATTAATTCACGGATAAAAGGAAAATCAATTGACAATCATATATAAATAAAATGACAAATAGGTAAAATGGCGAATGATTTCATAAATGTTATGCGTGTATGTAAAATTATGTTAGAATTTAAATATATGTCACTTAAGGAAGGAAAAATCAGAATGTTTAACTAACACTGCCATTAGATCATGAGATGTTTTTTACATCTACGATTACAGTTAAAAGCAATGACTAATGTTTTTAAAAAAAATAATAAGAAAATAAACAGATCAACATTTTCCGAGACACATCAGAGAGAAGAAGACCAGATGTCTGATTCCTTATTTATCATGCTTGAAATGGAAACTCATAGAAATAATAGACGAAATGTAGCTGTATTAGAAAGTCTAATAGCGAAAAGATTTATTTACTAAAGAGAAAAAGACTTTAAAATTTATTTGATAAATTGATTTGTTACTAAGGGATTCTCTTTTCTGTGGCCATAGATTATTTTCCGTATTACAAAAGGATAAAATTAAGAAAATTTGAAAAAATATAGTTATAAATTTTGTTCATTATGAAACGAATAATTTGTTCAACGTTTTTAAAACCAATTTCTTCTTTTTGATTTGCAGAATTAGAAAACAAACAACTTACTCTTTCATAATAAAGTTATAAATTATAGCTTTAACAGCGAATTTTAAAAAACTTAAAGCAGAATTGGAAGTATTTGAT
The DNA here is from genome assembly GCA_030067965.1 of Latrodectus elegans. Classification (NCBI taxonomy): domain Eukaryota; kingdom Metazoa; phylum Arthropoda; class Arachnida; order Araneae; family Theridiidae; genus Latrodectus; species Latrodectus elegans. The sequence goes on from CM057818.1 coordinate 2,664,485, forward strand.
ATATTTAAAAATATCACAGTGGTATACCTATAAATAACAATGCTATTAGAATTAAAGAAGACATAATTAAGATAACAAACACTGAACTCTTTCATAATAAAGTTATAAATTATAACTTTAACAGCAAATTTTTTAAAAAATTACAGCAGAATTGAAAGATTTTGTTTGATATATTTAAAAATATCACACTGGTATATCCGTAAGAAACAGTGCTATTAAAATTAAAGGAGACATAATTTAAGCCAGTACAAAACGTAAGTTATTAGAATTACATATAAGCTATGAACACTTTTTGCATTCAAAATAAGAAATATATATTATTTGTGATAGAAATCAAAATGATAATAATATTTAAAGGAAATATCGGATAGATTGAAGATTTACAATAAAAAATACAATTATTTTGTGCTAAGCTGAAAAGGTTCAAAACGTCTGCAAATTATTTCATCATTTCTTAAAAACAAGGAATATGAAGGTAAAAATATAAATTAAAAAATATGTATAGTTTTTATCTTTTTACCTAACACTAGATTTTTTTCCCTTGATGTTTCAGTATAATACATTTCCTTAATGTAATAAGATTATTGCATAAAAATAATTAGGTTTTAATTACATATCACATTTACATATGTAATTAAACAACATTACTTTTACATATTTTTATAATTACATTTTAATTGGTATTAATTATATTTTATAAATATAGTATATTAACATATTTATTTTTATTAAGAAGAGTTTTTTTTAAAGATTTAGATGCGCATTTTGTTTAGATTTAAAAATAAAGCTAAAAATAATAGATATGTTTTCAAAAATTAAATAATGTTTTTTTACTTCATTTCTCGAATAACAAAGCTGTTTTGGTGATTATTTTGAATATTTACGAAACAAACATATAAAAAATTTAAAATTTTGTAGGAAATTTTAACACATTTGTTTTCCTTTCTCTTCGTGTTAAAGGAAACGAGGAAAAATCTAGTGATGAAACGCAAAACTATAGATGTAGATAACACCGAATAATTGCTTATAAATTAAGCGAACAGCTTTTATTTAGAAAAAATTTGAACATAAATCAGATAAAAGAATATGAATTACATATTTGTTCTGTGATTTCTATTTTTATCAATTGAATTAAAATTTAACACAAATTTTAGAATAAATCTACTGAATATCCTGTGTATAATTTTAGCTTGTTTTTATGTATTAAGTTCTATGCACGAAAGAAAACATCAAAATAAGAGTATATGAATAAGTTTTCAGAGCATTTTTTACTAGCTCGAATTGTTTAAATATCTGATAATATAATCACTAATTCGTCAAATAAAATTCTTCTTAAAAATATTTACTATAAATATATATTTACATCGCAAATTTTCCTTCCATTAAGTTTCTTCTAATAATTTTTTAATAAAATGGTGGTAAAATAAAATATTTCTTAAAAATATTAATTTTTTTAATAGTAAATATCAAAGCGATTAGCCAAATTTAGTAGCAAGTAAATTTGTTTAAATTCTTATAGTTTTCGCCTTTGTTTACACAAATTTAAACAGTTTAATCCGCTAGATTTGTTTTTATCAGTCATAAACAAATTTTACACATAAAAATGTTTAGTTTAAAATGGACCGAGATAAACAGTTTAAGGAGAATAAGAAATCATTGTAAACATTAATGTCCAAGGTAGGAATCGAACCAACGGATAACTTATGAAAAGAAAACAATTTGACTTAAAATTATGTGTATCACATTACTTCACTGCAATCTTCAATGATCGGTCAAACTTATTTAACATTATTTCCAATAACAGTCCTTTTACGGTGCAAATTAAATAAGAGAATTAAGAAACACTCTATGTGAACAAATGTGTTAAAATTCTTAAAACAATATATGTTTAAGGGAATCTTAAAATTAAATTGTGGTCCAAAATAAACTTTTAAACAATTTAATTTTATATTATAAAAATTAAATTTCAAGTTTTTATATTTTTCATAAGCCAGCCAACTTGTCTAGTGGTCAACGTGCCTGACTACCGATAGGGAGGTCTTGGGTTCGAATCTCGGTTCAGGCATAGATGTTATTTTCTCTATCCTGTCTTTGTCCTTTCCTTGTGTGTGAATGAGGTATGAATGGTGCCTACCCTATAAACGGGTCGCTATAGCATGTGTGAGGGTACGATGGTGGCCCACCTTCTGTGATGCACCTGGGACAACGCCTTGTCGGCAAAGAGGTCGCTGTTTCTGGCCGGTTCCTTGGGTATAAGGGGACAATACATCCCGATATCCACCGACCATTGGGGAAAAAGGTATTTTTCATAATAGTTAAATTATAGCGTGAAATATAATTGACACAAATATCTTTAAGTAATTGATTATGTTGCTATTTTGTTTTGATTTAATTCATTAAAAATTGTCAATTTTAATGTGTGCTACGTTAATATGAAAATTCACATTGATTTGAAATTAAATAGTGATATTTTCGGTACAAAAGAATTCTCTAGTGTTCCTGGAAGGAGTTAAGAACTTTTTTAGCATCAGTTTTAAATACCCTTTTTGTCTGTAGTTGATTATTATGATCAATCCTAGTTGTTGGACATTTATTCAGATAGTTTCTACTTCGTTAGTGGAAGCTGTTAAAGCAAATACATTAATATAAATGCTATTGAATTTAATTGAAATTTATTTCTAGTTTAATTTTACATCATGTTCAAAAGCATATGAAAATTAAAAGTAAATTTTATCTTTAAGTAAATTTTAACAATTATATCTTATAAAAATGACTTTACGCATGAACTCTTTAAAAAATACAATATAAAAATGAACGAAATTGCAAAGGGCACTCCATAAAAATTAAAGTTTACTTTTTTGCTTAGTAGAAGCATGAGAAAATCAAAAAATAAAGGTTTAAAATTCAGAATGATATATGAAATAGGAAATATTGATGCTTTCGAACTTTTACTTGATTGCTTTGTAACCTGACATCAAATTTGCCAATTTTCTTGTAATTATATTGGGAAATAAGTTCGTGTTGTTTTTACTAAAGATTTTTATTTAAGCAAAAAACAATAATTATATCAATAAGTTAATCAATTATATATTCGCCGTTGCTGTTTACAACCACTTCCCATCTCTCAACCAATTTGTTGATGCCGCTCCACCAAAAATCGCTTCATTTGGTGTCAAAGAGGTTGTTGAGCCAGTTTTTAAGGACCTCTTTGTGCACTGTGAAATGCTAGAAAAGAATTGCCATAAGCAGCAAGGTGCTCTACATTGCCTAGCTACACCGCGTGAAGGAGGCTATTCGACCTAAAAGACCTGATTGACAGGGCCAAACCATACTCCTTCACGACCACGCAAGGCCCCATGTATCACAAGTCGTCATAGCCGCACTCCAAAAGCTGGAATGGGAGGTCTTACAGCATTCGCCGTATTCGCCGGACCTTGCACCGACCGATTACTATTTTTTCGCTCCTTGTCAAACCATATAAAGGGCGTTACCTTCGATAACAAAGAGGTCCTTAAAAACTGGCTCAACAACTTCGTTGTCACCAGAGCAGGTGGTTTTTGGCGATACGGCACCAAGAAATTGGTCGGTAGGTGGGAAGAAGTTATAAACAGCAATGGCGAATGTATAACTGATTAACTTAATAGTATAATTATTGTTTTTTGTTTGAATAAAAGTCTTTGGTAAAAACGCTACGATTTTATTCCCCAACCTAATAGATAGTGTTAATATTCCAATCATTAATAGTACTTTCCGGTCGGTCAGGTTTAAAAGCAAATTCTGAAGTAAAGCCAGGAGAATTTTTGCAAATTATAAAGACAAGCTTTTATGAAATTATGGAGCATTTTGTTTTTCAAATAAAGCTCTCGCCTTCATTTCAGTCGTACAGATAAAGACAATTCTTTAAGCAAACAGAAAATAAAATCAATTGCTTCATCTGGAATTTTTATGAGTGTTCACAAATAACCTTCTCCAATTTTATTTTTTAATTTCTTGGCATTGGACCACGAAAATAATAATTCTCAGTTTTTATAGGATGTTCTTTGTATAGATTCTATGAAGAGCATTAAACTATAAAAGAAATTTTAGCAAATTAAAAAATTAATATGAATTTGGAAATATCATAAGTACATTGAAGAGAACAGTTTCAATATAATGTAAATACTTTTTAAGAATTGTTAGCTTATACTCTGAAAGAAAAAGAATCCTTTATTAAAGATTAAAATTAAAAACATTAAATAATACAAAAATTTTATAAATCCATTTATTATTTTAAGGCAGAATACAAAAAAAGATATCGAATATCAATTTTCTGATAATATTTATTTATCATTTAAGAAAACTATTTTTTTTCCAATGGCAGATTGTAGACAGTTACAACTGCAACAGAGTCTATTAACCCCTTGACTGACGAATTAAATGGAATTTGATGCGACAAAAAAAAACTATTTAATTTCGCTTAATTGAACTACACCATCAATTTACACCATTATCCCCACTTTCATATAATGCATCCGGCTTATACATGTTACGGGGATTATTTATAATCTTTACTAAACTCAAATATTGGCTAGTATAACATTCACCGTGAGAGACTTCTGCTAAACTGAACTCTTACTTTCAGTGTGCTTTTTTAAATGAGAATCGTCGAACGAGTGAAGCAACTATGTAATCTAATTGTAACTTGCACGGCGTCCGCCGAAAGAAGCGCTTGACGAGTCTGACTCGTCAAAGTCTGTGATGGCCCAAGAAATCAATGACGAGTCAGACTCGTCAAAGTCAGTCAAGGGGTTAATCTATTATTCTCTGATACCAAAGAACCTGCCAGACACAGCGACCTCTTAGCCGCCAAGATGTTGTCCCGGGTGCACCACAGGGGTTGGGCCACCATCGCACCCTCACACACGCCATAGGGACCCGTTTATAGGGTAGGCATCATTCATACTTCATTCACAGACACAAGGAAAGGACAAAGGCAGGATAGAAAAAAGAAAGCACATCCATGCCTGAATCGGGATTCGAACCCAGGACCTTCCCATTCGTAGTCAGGCACGCTGACCACGAGACAAGTTGGCCGGCTGTAAAAAAAATTTTTTTGATTGATATATGTGAAATATATTAGCAAAATATCAAATAACGAAATTTGATTAATTTTACATAGTCTTGTACATTTTAAAATTTTTAATTGATTTTAAAAGATTCTTATCCTATGCAAATATAAATAACTGTCTATTAGTTATCGATTTATATATTTAAATCAGTTATAAATTAAAAAGTTCAATAAAATAATACTAGAGTGATGCAATATAACAAAATTAAAATTATATTTTTGATAACCATTGCAAAATTATTAATTGTATTAAATAATTTTCTGATTACAATGAATCCCTTTGATATTAATAATAATCTTTTCTGAAGCAAAATTCTTGAACAAAATTATATACCAAAAAGATAGAAATAATTTTTTTATTTAAATTGTTCAATACGAAGAAAAGTATTTTTTATGGGAATTATTTGTTATACAAATCTTACAAATAATTTCTTATGAAAATTTTTTTTCTGGAATAGGTAATAATTAAGTCTAAAGTTTTAGTGAGACGTAAATCTAATTTCAAGTCTTTTAACTATACAGTTGAAATAAGAGCATTTCATTTAGTTGAAAAATGTAATTAAAATTACTACAATTTTATGTCAAAAATATTTACATTTACAAAAAAAAATAAAAACAATCAAACGTTATAAACAATTGAGATATCTCAAAAATTGCCATGAAAAAAAATTTTTTTATTTGTAATTTTTGCAAGCTTGCATAGTGATGACTATTAAATATAAGAAATTAATATTTAAGCATACAGATAAAGGATTTCAATAGCATTAAATAGAGATTCAATTTTAGCTATATAACAAACACAATTTTAATTGAAAATTTAAAAATATATAATTTTAAAATTATTTCTTAAGCTTAGAAATCAAAATAAAAATATTCTTTACTAACTTAATTTAGCAGCGAACTCAAAATATGACCTTTGCCTTGATAAGCTACTGTATTATTTCAACGGAGCAAAATATTAACTTCACGTCTATTGTGTATCGATTTTAAAATTAAAAAGTAGAGTTCACTGACTTAACGAAAAACTAGTTATACGGTTTTCAGATCACGTGTAAATTGCCATTTCAAGTTAAGTGCTCAGTTAATATTCCTTCATATCAAAGTAAATTAACAAAAAATAAAACATTGCTCAGAAACATCGAAATTTCTAAGAAGATCTAAATTTAGATTTTTTCTGATAAAAATAAGAGGAAAGTCATTTGTTTCATTTGCATTGTTTTTCACAGCCCCAAAAGTAAATATATCTTTAATTAGTATTATATTTGTAATGAGAAATTAATTATTATTTATCAAGGACTATATTATAACAGAGCCGATTAAAAATTATACTTTAATGTGAAAAGATTTTTTAGATAAAAATAACCATAAAGGAAATATTTACCACAATTTTGGTTAATAATCTTACATAGATCTGAATACATATAATTATACATATAAAGCTACAAGAACACATATAGAGATGTTGAATACATGTGAAGCTATTAAGAATGGAATACAATTCTATGAATACATCCTGCAGCATTTTTCAACAAGATTGGAAAATAGTTCGAATTGACATTCAGGACTAGTCCTGGAATTTGAAGTCAAAATGTTTGAAAAGATATGAAGAACGATTGTAAATTGTATCCATTATCAGCTTTTTTCCACAAAAAGATTTGTCATAGGAAAAATTATGTCTCAAAAAACAGTTTTTTTAATAAGAACAATTTTATTTTTAAGAATATAAAGAATATGATTAGTGATTGTAAAAGAAGGAAAGCAACTATATTTTGTCATTTTTTAAAAAAAAAGAGTTTGAAAATATTCCAATTTTAAATATATAACCTTATAACATAATTATGTTATAAGTATTTTTTGATATCTATAAAATATCCCCATTTATAGCAAAAAAATTTGTTATAAAGCGTTATGCTTAATATGCGAATTTTCTCAAATATTTTAAAACTTCAGCAAATTTAAAATTAAAACCTTATATTTAATTATTAATTTTGGTTCATCGTTAATTCTCATTGTTAAATAAAAAGTAGCTTTGATTGTTATATTATAGTATTTGAAGATATCATTTGTAACAATAAATCTTTTTACATTCATGGACGCAAAAGAGTCTGCAAAAAAAGGTTTAAACCATCATTGGGACAACTTTTGCATCAAATTTTATGAGTTACAATTTTTAATCAATATTTCTCCCATTAAGTAAACAGCAAAAATTAGTTTTATATACGTTATGATCAGTTTTATATACGTTTTATAGACGTTAAGATTTTTTGTCTTTGCATATAGGGAATTAGTTCAGATGAATTGAAAAAAAATTTTTTTTTCCTATTTTCATTGATACTCTGTTTTACCATAAATAAACTAATTAATTAAGGCCTACATTGCCCATATCTGTCTTCGTGACCCAAAGCCCTGGTATGCGAAGTATATATCTCGGTTTGGTGGTCAACCTAATCAGAAACCCTCAGTGTTTAGTTTCCAAGCATGCTTGCTACTCAGTTCTATTGACTCACTGAAGGTGACAAGAGTGACAAATTGAGTTGATCTTGTCCTACATTGGATCTTTATCATCTTATTAGCGCGAAATGCTAATAATACGCCTACGGGATTCTTTAAAATGAATAATCAAATATTATTTCTTGCAAAAATAATTAACCAACTTTGTATTGCTTCCACTGTTTCCTATAGTAAAAATAATATTTAATTTAAACACAATGCATATGGTATAAAAACATACCTAATATTATTTTGGTTCAAGTTTTACCCTGAATTACATGCTTATATTTTTAAGAATTATACTTATATATATATATTTAAATTGCATATTAAGGGAATATTTACATATATACACAATTCAATCACATAAATATGATCACTACGTACTTTCGAAGTCAGCGTTAAGAAATCAAACACTGAAAACAAGTGGCAACACAGTAATTGAGCGTATATGAAGGGTATGTAAGGGCTTCAGAAGACATTGTAACTGTAGGCTTAATGCAGAAATGGAGTGATTTTTCCGATGTTCAAAAAGGCATCATTCGCTTTTATGCCATGACAAAAATTGGTCTGTCCAAGATTAGTGATGTGGCAAATATGCCGCACCCACGGTGCTCAGATGAAAGATGTGAACGACAGTTGCAGAGATGCGTTCAGGCGAATAAACGTGCTACCACTGAGCAACTGACTGCCCAGATGAACGAAGGATGTCCAAGGGAACCAGATGAATCAACAGTGTCTACCATACTACTATTAAGCGTACGTTGCTGATTCTGGGTCCCCAAAGCAGACGTCTGGTTCATGCCCTTATGCTGATCGTTGTTCATCGAGGACAAAGGCTGGATTTTGCTCGCAAGTACGGCAACCAGATGTCCACAGAGTGGAGACAGTGTTTTCTAGTGAATCACATTTTATGCTGCATCTTACAGATGAACATTGTCGTATACGACTTGAAACCTTTGAAAGAAAACACCTTACATCCACTGCAATAGTGGTCCAGGATGGAGGCGAGAGCATTATGGTCTGTGGAATGTTTTGCTGACATTCTCTGAGTTCACTCATCATTGGAGAAGGCATGATGGATAAATACAAGTACTTATCTGTCTTTGCGTATCATGTCTGCCCCTATATGTACATTGTTTGTCCTCATGATCATGGCAATTACCAGCAGTACAATGCGAGGTACCATACTGCTGGCAGTGTGCATGCCTGTTTTGATGAGCATTAGGATGAGGTTATCGTTCTCCCATGGCCAGTAAACTCATATGATATAACACAGTCAAGTATATGTGAGACTATCCTAATCGGATTGTTCATGGCATGCATCTTCGCCCGCGTTATCTAGTGCAGTAGCCATGGCACTGGAATCAACATGGTTCAACAGTTTGTATGCCAAGCAGAAGTTTGCACTGCGATAGGCGGTTATTCTGGTTTTTGACAAGTAGTCACGTTAATGTAACCACTGCTCAAAGAAATTTAAATATTATTTAATAGGATAAATTCTATTATATAAAATAATAATCCCCATTTCACAGTTTGAAATGTTCATCTCAAAATATAATTATAGTTTTTTCCACAAAGCATGTGACGGAAGTAAATTTATTAAAAGAAAAATAAGATAGTTTTCTTCCCTGTTTAAAGAAATACCTTTTTATTTGTTTACTGCCCAGCCCAAATATTTACCATTTCCTTTGATGTCTAATCCCAAACTCATAAGGTTATTTTTCTAGATTTATCCCGTTTTCTTCCGATGAAAAATGATACCTTTCAGAATAGCCTTTCTCACGAGAAAAAGAAATTATCCCCCGTTGCTATCTTCAATTAGTCTCCAAAGCATCAGACAGGTAATGTCACCTCTTCGTCTCCAGCAACAAAAAAAAGACAATGCTTTAGCGATGGCAATTATGGCGGAGACAAGAAATGGAGGGCGACAAAATTTCGTTTGTTTCTCTTTCTCGTTGTTATTAACAATTTTGTTTTCCGCTAAAGAAATTGTATTAAAGGCGACACACCATCCATTACAATTTCAACTGTTTTAGGACTTAAAAAAAGGATCAGATTTTATGTGTATGAGATCCGTACAAGGTTTTATCTGAATAGCCTAATATTTTATTCAATTGAAATATAAAATGGCCCTTTTAACTTTGCAGTTGTAATTGTACTCAAAAGAGTAAAATGACATTTGAATAAATAAACAGAAATGGGATTTTTAGTGTTAGATCTATGGAGTGTGCAATTCAAGAATCTATTCCATTTTTTGCAAACATACCATCATTTTCTTACCGCATATTTTTAATGCCATATTATCAAAAATAAATCATAATTTATCAGTGTCGAATATTAGAATACTAGTGAAAAATTTTATAAAATTGCATGATTTTATAATATTATTGAATGTAATGAGAATATTATTGTAACTAGATTAAAATATGTTGTTAAATTTTGCAAAATTCGAAATAAAGTTGCAAAAATGTTGTCATTAACTAATAACGTAGTATAATGTACTGCAATTAAATAGGGATAGCGTTATTTCTTGACAATCAATCAATGTCATTCTTTTAGCCAGAGTGTTTCCAAACTGAATTTTTTCACTTCCTTATACTTTTCCGTGCACTATCTATAATACAACATAATTATAATACCAATAATTGCACATAAAACATTAAAAGATATCAATTTGATTAAGAATATGAATAAAAAATTAAAAACATTATTCCTAGTTTTATTATTTCTGTGCCATTTTAATATTATTTTGTGCACGTGTAAAAAATCCTGTCGACCAGGAAAGGCGAAGGAAATTCTGCCAATTTTTGGCACTATAGCATTTCATATTGTTTCCCACTGTATATCTGCCAAGCTGGCAACCAAATGGTTAGTGCTATGCCATTCACTTCAAATATTTGTAGGTTCAAAACCTACATCAGCTAGGGATGCTTGTAGTGGTTCGGTACTTAATAAAAACTACAGTTACCAGTGTAATTAACTTTCGTAATTTTAGAGAAAAACAAACCTAAGCCAGAGCATTTTTAATGTGAATAGAAACGAAAATTTATTTTATTTAAAAAGTACATTGAATTTATAACATTTTTTAAATACATACGATTAAAAATATTTTACACAATTCATTTGCAAAAATAATTAAACATAAAGGTACCTAATGGAAAGGGAATTTGAATTCCATTTCGAATGAATTTGAACTGTCATTATTAACACTGCAACTCCACTATTTGTTAAAAAAAAAAAAATATTTTTTAAGTTTTACATCTTCCTGTTCCAGCATTGTTTACATCTCTGAACCTAGGAAAGAACTCAATTGAATTCCATTTTATTGTAAGTAGGTTGCAAATGTTTACTATTTTGTGGCTTTAATTCAGGGAAATTACTATAAGAATTGAACTCTTGTTTTTTTTTAAAAAAAAAAACACAAAGGATTTATTAAAGCATGTATTTTTAGATAGTAGGCAAAAAATCATGTCATATGGCATCATTTTTTCCCTCTTTGACACGTGTACATATTTTGTAAATTTATCGTCGACCCCCAATATACCCTTTGAATAATTTAGACAATTTTTGAACTTTAAATTGATTCCCCAAAGATCATCAGGATTCCTTTGGAAAACCCTGCTTTAGATCGTAAATTGTAATGAATATTCCAGTCACTAGTCATGAATCCCTTTAAGGAATAATCAAATTTATTTATCAATCAATCAATCAATCAATAAATATATATATATATATATATATATATATATATATATATATATATATATATATATATATAATATATATATATATATATATAGCTTGATTACAAAATTACGAACATTTATTTAAATGGTTCTCTTCCATAAGTTTTGTGTGGCATTTAAGACATTTTTATATAATATTTTAATAAGGTACATATCATGTATTATTTGTAGTTAATTTATATTCATAAAAAAACAGAGAATTATTTTGTCTTGTCAGCATCACCTGAAAGTTGGATAATGATTCAGATTTTTACTCGTTTTGTAATTCTTCCAATTAGATCTAAATATCCTTTTAGCTATACCTTAGACTACTTTAACATGAGTGCAACATATCCCTCTAGATTAAGAAAAGAAAATTTTATTTTATGACGCAATCTTTCATTCATGTGACTAAAGATTTTTAATGAGACTCAGGAAATCAACCTAGAATAGATGCAGACTTAATAATTGAAGAAATATATATTCAGAAGAAGATATTTTAAAATATAAAACCTAAAATTATCAAGCTTCTTCTGTGTTTTATTAAAATATTTATATTTTCTTGACAGAGCTCGCTTGTATTTCATTCATTTATTTGAATTATTATAAAAAAAGTCTGTCTCTTTGTATCATAATATGTAATCAATCGGAATAATAAAGTTTTAAAATTAATTTTTTTTTAGAAATATGTTACTATAAATAGAAATATTTTGAAAAATATGCAATAACTTACCTTACACCACTGGAAAAAGAAGTAACTAAATAAAAAATCTACAAAAAAATTCGCTTTGATTTCTGCATTACATATTTTAATATTATGTTGTAATTCATTTTTATGTAAGAGAAAAAGGATCTCCGCGCACACAGCAAAACCATAATCATAATTTCTTTTCCTTTTCAATTATTATGATTAATAAGAGCACATTTAAAAGCTTATCTCCACTTTAGTCTAACTTGTTTCATTTTCATTTGTACTATAATTAAAGAAACAATAAAAATGGCTCTAAATGTGATATGACTCATTTAACATATTAATCTAGCATAAAATAGCACAAATATATTGTTAACTCAATTAGCTTTATATGTAAGCACTTAAATAATGATATGAAATAAAAAGACAAAAAGGAAATTTCATTTCAATTTTTACAAACAAAGCATAATAGAATAAAATTAGATTTTGGTATTTGAATTTTCTGAATAATGTAAAAAATACACATTGATCTCTGCCAGTGTGATGGTTTCTTATATAATCTTAAAAGTATACCAGGAGATATTAACTTCTAATACTAAGCAATTCTAAAATAAGATTTCAAAATCTAAATATACCAGCTGGTAATAATCTATAAGATACCAAATGGATTAATTAGGATACCGCTCCGTCCTGCACATCTTTAAACGGAGTTTGTGACGGCTGTCCGGGATCGAGATAAAGTCTTAGAACCCATTGTGAGATTGTAAGCTGCAGCAGTTGTCCCCAATTTTATTTTAATGGACAATAACGCTCGTCTCCATAGAAATGACATCGTCAATGAAAGAAGAAAGGGAAGGGCTAGAAAGTGAAGGGCTTGCGCGTATGGCGTGGCCAGCATATTCTCCCGACTTTAATCCCATTGAAAATCTTTGAGATGCTCTCGTTCGTGCTGTATCTTCACGTTTCCCACCTCCATCCCTTCTTATTGAGCTGGAAATTGCTCTAAAATAAGAATGGCTATTGCTTGATTCTGCGGTGGTTGACCACCTAATTGAAAGCATGGCCACAAGGTGTTAACTTTGTATATGGATGAGGAGGGATCACATGCCCAATTAATGTCCTTTTTTCATTTTATGATGTATATTTTCACTTTATACATGATTCTGCTTAAATCTCCAGTACGTCATTATCTGATAACTTACAGAAATTTAATATTGTTTTCATTTCTGTATGTAATTATTGATTTTATTCTATGCATAAATATATATGCTACTTTCTTGAAGAGTTTTGTGCTAACCAAAGCAGTATTTGTTGATTTTTTTGCATTTTACATCTTCGGGCTTAATTTTTGAAAGTGAGTGTGTAAAAATTACTTTCAGTTTAACCATAACTATTTAACATTGAATTTTAGCCAAGCTTACTTTATTTTTGGACTTTTGTGATATTGTTATTGATCTGTATTATACGTCTCTTTTCCATATTCCTTTTTTATAAATTGATTTAACCTCCATTTTTCAGCCAAGAGAAGCAATAATACGATTTCTCTAGTGGAGCTACGATGATCAAAATCATGATTTGTATTCCGATGATATCTCATTGTTTGTAATACGTATATTCAACAAACCTTCTCACAAAAGCCCATAATAAATGAAGACATCTTCCATGATGGTTGACGGTCAACAGACTCGTTTTACATGTATGACATATTTTCTATCACTTCAAAGCTGCTTCAAAGATTTATATAAACTACAGTTAAGATGACAGTACATCTACTCTAGATAGCAATGACTTCCTCTGACTATAGGAATCGAATCTCTGCAAGTTGATCTTTTTTAAATAAAAATTTCTGATGAAGTAGCTATGACGCATATGGAAAAGCACAAAAAATAGAAGAATTCGTATCACATTTTCTTGAAATTAACATTGGTATAAAAGTAAAATATACGGATATTGAAATCAGTATATGCGTATAATACCTTTGCAGTTTTAATAGTCAGAAATGTAAGCAATTTTTGATTCACTCACTCTCCTTGAAGAGATCTTATTTTAAAATAAAACAACACTAAATGTACCAATAACTATTTTCCAAAAATATTTTGAATTCTTCAATCTCGAACTTCGATTTTTTTTAAAAAAATTACAGCTAAACTCTATAAAAAAGGATGAGAATGTAAAACTATGCATTCACTTGTAATAAATGCATAATTTATAAATTTTTTAAATATAAATCACTGATAATATAAATTATTTTTAACCTCTAAATATATTGCAGATCAAAAACTCTGTTTCTTAAAATTATTCTGTTGATAGGTTGTGTATTTTAAAAATAAATATTTCCATATATTTAAAAAAAAACGCATTTAATTTGAGTAGTTCGAAATGCATTTTTCAGAATTCGTACCCCAATGGACTCCAAAATCATATGAATCTCTTTAACCATAAATATTTCCCATTTTTTGCATTAAAATGTAACAGTATGAATTAAAATATTATTTAAATAATATTAACCGTGGAAGTTTTTAAAATTGTGTAGAAAATAGCTGTAACAATAATTTTAAATATACTTTTGAATAATAAAAAAGAAAACACACAAGAGATATTCATATTATAATTTAACTATAAACTAATCATTTCGTGAAAGAAATTAGCATTTAATTATTTTATGAGAAAATAATTCAGATTTTGCTTAAGAACCAATTGGGAATTCGAAAGAATTTTAATAAATTTACATACAAATATTATGTTTGCAAGAACTTTAAATGTTAGAAATATGATACCACTGATTAATTTCAAAGTTTGTTACCGTTAAATTTTAATTTTTGTTTGCCCATAAATTAAGGATAATGCAAGTTCAGGCAAAGAAAGAGACAGAGGCAAAACAAATGCGACCTATTTGCAAAATCTATTTATTAAACAAAAGATAAAATGCAAAAAAGATGCTATATGTTTGACATCATTAGTAAAAGTTGCCTTTTCTACTCCCTTGAGCAAATTTCAAAGAAGAAGCTATTTACAAAAACTAATATAACATAGTTTGTATGATGGTTAATATTTAGTATGCCCCCCAAACGATGCAATACAACACCAAGGCATTCTAAATTTTAAACTATCAATGTGATCTTGGGGAATATTACACCAATCATCAAGCAATGCTCTCCGAAGTTCCGGTAGACATGTGGGAGGAGAACGGCCAAGCGTGTCCCACACTTGTTCTATAGGATTCAAGTCCGGTGAATATGCTGGCCAGTTCATACGGGTGATATCCTCCGATTGAAGGCATTAGTCTACAATGTTTGTACGGTGAGGACGGGTGTTGTCATCCATAAACAGAAATTAGCACCCATGGCGCCCGGAAACAAAGGTACATGTTGCTTCATAATGACATGCCGATAGATGTAACCTGTCATGGTTACATTCTGAACATGCAGGTTAGTTTTGAAACCCAGAATAATTCCTCCCCAAACAAGCAATCCTGCACCACCTTAACGCTGTCGTTTAGTGGTGTTCTCTTGGTGTAATTAACACATGTAAAATGTACCTGGCCCTGTCCATATGAAAGCCCGGCGAGAATCAGATATAAAGCTAAACCTGGATTCGCCGGATATTTCCAGCTGAGTGCATCCACATTCTAGACGGCGGATAACTCTACCACGCAAAACATCATTCAAATGCTTCTTTTGCGCCAAATCTATTGCACTGAAAGGCTTTTAAAGCACTTGTAAACATTTTATTTCTTAGCAACCATTCAAAGCAATTTTTCTTCTTAGCAACCTTTGTTTCAAGAATGGGAATCTCGATTAAAAATTGTTGATCTTCATCAGTATGGTAATTTTTTTCAATGACTTTAGAATTTTTATGAAGTTAACTCTAATGCATATCGCTAAAATGTTTCAGATATGAGTTTTATAGAAGTTATTAATGGAAAAACAACCTTTCAAATTATCATCATAAAGTAAGTGGTAAAGAACGATAACACATATCGGAAGCTGTCAATTTATGTAACTACATTTAATAATCTGGAGATAAGTTAACATTTAAATTAGTCTATGTTGCTAAGGTCACTTTTTTATAAACATTTATGTGATCCGTCCTTGAAGTAATATTTCATTGCCAAAAGCTTATTTATTTCATTTATTCTTTCCGGAAAACTCGCCTATGAATGAGTGATTATTTTCATTATATTTATAAGTATCTCTTGCCCGAACTGAGAGTTTGTAAATCATTTCCTTATAACTTTATACGATAAATTAGGAGTTAATTTTGACGAAATAAGATATTTTATTGCGCCACAATAACATAACTTATTAACTTAGTTCATTCAATCCAAAGGCAGTGTATAGTATTCGATGGCTATTTCGAAGACTTATTTTTTATATAAAAAAATCAAATAAAATTATACTGTAACTTAACAGCATTAATATATAAGAGCCATCGATGAGTATTAATATTTTAGATACTGTATTTAAAATAAAAAGAAAAATATGAATAATAAATGTGTCAAAAATATTTGTTTTTAATTTTGATATTAATAAAAATAAAATTATAATGATAATCAATTTTTAATTTCAAATAATTGTACATATTCAAATAAACAAAGCTAGCACACATTCCTATAAAATTAAAAATAATTCGAAAATTTTGTGTAATATTGGAAAACCAAGCATTCAAAAGATGCATCATATTAGAATTAGAGTAATTATTTTAAACAGAAAACTTACATACTTAACCAAAAACTAAAATAGAGTCAAAGTTTCACATATAATCCTTAAAGTCAAATTATTATAAAAGTAATTAAAAAAGTACTAAATTATTTGTAGTATTGTATTAACTTCAAACACAAGTTTGAAGAAATTTTGCATAGCTAATTTTTTTAGAGATGAAAGAATATCAAAATAGAAGGAAAACCTTATTTTTCAAAAATGTATCGTGTTCTAAAACTCGCTGATTTTACTAATTTTCAGTTATATACAAAAGGAAATGCTAGAAAATAACCAAGTATCAAATGAAAACAAACATCAAACATAATGGCCAATAATATCAGATTATTATTTCAAAAATAATAATCATTGATATTGTTAGTCGTAAATTACAGTATGTGAAAACTAACACACATCATAATTTATATACAAATGGTAAAATGCATACTATTACATGAAATTCAATTAAAAAGCAAAAAAAAAAAAATTCATTATTATATTTACGAATGCATGGATTGAGTTACATTGAAAATGGTTACATTGAAAAATTTCACTTTATATCATAGGTTCCCAAAGTGGTCTACGTGGACCCCCAGGGGTTCATAGGAGACCACACGGGAGTCCACGTAGACCTGAAAAGAAAACATTGGTTCACAAGTTGTAAGTCCACAAAAACTTTTCTGGTTGTTTTCATCATAAAGAACAAAAATTTTGGCTTGGATTTACCTATCAACGTAGGCAGGTAGCATCACTTACTAGGTAGGTACACAAAAAATATTCGAGACTCAGTTCAAACATAGAATTGAATAGACCAATAGATAATAGTACAAGTGTACACCACATGTCGAGACTTTAAAAGTGCCGCCCGTGCGCTCACTAGTACGGGATGACCTGCAAATGGATGAAACGCGACTTGCACGGTGCTTGCAATCTATATTAGTATAAATATGAATGCCCAGAACAAAACGTATGACTATTTTTTATTGTTGATTTAAATTTCAGAGTTCATTGTTAATTTTTTGTCAACTGTTGATTGTTTGTATTAATAAATGTTTATAATTTTGTAGAACCACAAGTATTATTTTAGTAAATAGGACACAAGAAAATGTGCTGCTTTTTTTTTTCCTTCTTAACGCAATTTAGGGTGATATATTTCAGGAGTTTTGGGAATATAGTAGAAATGTAGCAGCAGGAGTCTACCAAAAATAGTAGAACTTTGAAAGTGGTCCACGAGAAAAAATGTTTGGGAACCCATGATTTATATAAATATTTTTATTAAAGCACAAAATTTCATCATACTCTATTATAAATATCGTTTAGTTAAGCAATATGTATAATATTATTTATTTATTAATTTTTTGAATACTTGATTGCAAAACAAAGTGGATAAAATGAAGAATTATATTTCTCCATTTTACCTAGACTTTACGAAACAGTTTTACCTGGAAGAAACAAGCCTTTAAATTCTTCATACTTTTCGCCATTGTCTTCCGATATTTATTATGAAGCACGGAAAGACTGTTTATCTAAATAAATGAAATACACTTTAATATGAAGGTAACATAGTTTCATTAAAAATACTTTCAAAATAAGTCTAATAACTCTATGAAAGCATGACGTGTTGTGTAAATTTTCCATAATTAATAATTGATATTACAGTAAACGCATTATATGTATCAAAAATTCATGTTTTCCAAAATTTGCTACCAGAGTTATTTGCGACAAGCTAAAATTGCCTCTGTTAGATGAGTTTTTACAATGTATTTTTAAATTATAAAAGACATAATTAATTCATGAACATTTGAATATTTCTGTTTTGAATTACATACGAGTCCACAAAATTTATCACTTAAATACAACATTAAGAAAGTAAAAATAAGTAAGTAAATTTAACACAACATTGAGTTGCAATTATTAATTATAATGGATGGCTGTGTTAATTGCACTAACACTTCAATGAAGCAACAAGACTCCTTGATTTACAGCTGCTTAATTAAACGTCGAGTTTAATTCTCGCTTTACAAACTGAAGTCTGCTAAGCTTCAGTGTTACTTTGATGACGAAAAATGCCATCTGGCTTATAGCATTAGTCTGAAAGATGGATGCAGTTTAAAAGATTTAGAATTGACTTCAGTAGAGTTTTGCTAATGATGGATTAATTATTTAAATATATCGTAACTTTAAGTTAATTATAGTTCTATAAATTTCCAATTATATATATTTATATTTTTGCTAATCTATTTAATCGAATCACAAAGTAAAACAATGAAATACATAACAATCTTATATTTAAATTATGCAAGTTTCCTTGATTTAAGTCACTCAAAAATTTTTGGTGTATATATATATATATATATGCACACACACACACACACACACATATATATATATACATATACACACATATATATACATATACACACATATATATATATATATATATATATGTGTGTGTGTGTGTGTGTGTGTGTGTGTGTGTGTGTGTGTGTGTGTGTGTGTGTGTGTGTGTGTGTGTGTGTGTGTGTGTGTGTGCATTATTTGATATTTTTTGGTATTACAATTTGTAGATAAGATAATCTAGACCATCTTTTAAAGATTCTCATGAAAGTATATTTGAATTATGTAAAATTTATGAAACTGATCAAGCTTAGAACTTGACTGAAAACGTTTACTAGAATGATTTTAAAAATGTCGATTGTTCATTCATATTGAATGTAAGAAACAATATATTTTGTATTAAAATAACAAATGCAAAAAAAGAACTGAAATGATTGAGTCAGAGAACTTAAAAATGATATAGTTTTTTAAATTTTCGGCTTAAAATTAATGTCTTAAAGTTGTTTTTGTTACAGATTCACGAATAGTTGATAAAATAATTTAATTTTGGGTAACAACATTTGTAAAAAAAAATGTTTTCAATCAAATGATTTAGGAATGCACTATGTTACAATAAAACGAAAGTTTGAATCAGAAACCTGATTGAAAAATTATTCGATAATTTCTTCTTTTAATGACTAAGGAGTTATGATTTTAATGCGTTAATGCAGCGAATTTTCTAGAGAAAATAATACTACTGGGTGATTTAGCAGAGCTTGTGCGTTTTAATTTTGCAATTTTGCTATTAGTTACTAATGGATAATTCATCAGTTATAAACAAAATGATTTCATTGTAGCTTATTGATCTATATATTTTGATTTATTCAAAGAGAAACATATTTTGTAGGAGCACTTTTATACATTGTAGTAATTCTATGCATGTATAAATTTTAAATTAAGTAATAAGATTTAAAATCATGAGTATATTCCATTTTTACGTTTTTTTTCTTATAATTAAAATATTATAAATTTAAGTTGATATCATATATGAGCGATAAGATTTTATGGTCAAGGGTATACTCTCCAATTGAATGTCAAAGTGAAAGGAGTAAAGTTTAAATAGATCAAACACTTTCATTCAACAGTGTAGATATCAATAGTAGGTGATTTGTCTTCTTTATGATGAAGATACATCTTCGTTATTGAACAAGGAGATAATAACATCCAAGAAAAACACAACTTAGTCTCATTATCTGATAAGATTTGTCATGTATGGATCAAACGATAGTAAGAGTACTTATAGCACCACCCTCCACACCGTAAACGTAGTTCAAATAATCACGAATTTCTGAAATAAATCAATTATAGGTTTCATTTCTTAAGAGCTTAAATCTTTATTATCAGTGGGATTGCTTTTACATTATTGATATAACTTTCTTTAGAAACGATAATGGCCTTGGTTTGTATGTTTGTTCCGTCCATGCTGATTTGTCTTCCCTTTATATTTTGCATCTGTTTTTTGCTAGAATATACATTTCCCCGTACAAATATGTCTCCTGAATAATATACAAAAGTGCACTGAACAAAGTATGCAAACAAATGTATGCTGTTGTTTTTAATGTCACTTGGACAAGCCAAGCTCACTATGCCTTGGCTATGCGAATTTAAGTCAATAGGGAGTGTCTTTCATTTTAATCAGAGCACCACAAAGGATAAAGTACGTCTTTGCTCTTTTTTAAATCCTCCCATAGATGGTACCACCAGAGGATCCACTCCCTCAATTTTGATATTGATCTGAAGGGAGAGGAAATTTTCTCCAGACAATTGCACCGAAGGTAACTGCTCAATGACCTACCACAGGACTTTCGATTCCACTGATTTAACGAGAACGTATATCGCATGAACTCGGTGGGTCTTTGGTGGCATTGGGAATTGAACCCTGCCATTCTGGATGGAAGGCTGATGTCCTAACCGCTAGCCTACCACGGCCCACAAATATTATGCACTTTGCAATCCGAAAGTCATCAATCCTTTAGCCAGGCAAATTCAAGAGGAACTTAACAACCAACAAAACATCTCCCTCTGCTGGATAAAGGCTCATGTAGGATTTGAAGGGAACGAAATGACAGACCACCTTGCAAAAACTGCTGCTTCTTCAGATGAACCGGGAATCCATTTCCCTCTTCCTCGGTCTTACTTCAAAAGGATCAGGAAAATTTCATTATTTCAGGATTGGCAAACTCTGTGGGATCAGAATACCACCGGACGCCCAGTATACTCCATCTTGCCAAAAGTGAATTTGAACCAACAGAACTGGCCAAGACAATTAGCGATTTTTATAACGGGACATGGCCCATTTCCAAGTTACCTGCATAGAATAGGAGTAAAACCCACTGATAGCTATGCATGTGGAGAAGAAGGTACTCCAATTTATTACGCTACAACATGCCCCATCACGAGTTCCTGGCACTTTACTACCCCCAGTGACAATCTGAAAAGTGTCTGGCTCACAAAAACATCACCATCAACAAGGTAGCAAAGCTAAAAATTATTACCCTTATAAACTTTCTCCATGAATATAGGGACTTAATAATTCCAGAAGAATAGGAGGATAATGCCCGTGACGGTGATAGACTTTATCTGGAAGATGATGAGCAGTAAAATCCGCCTACTCCATCTCTCTCATATTCTACATTTAGACATTTTTCTCTCTACCTGTTTTTCTACTTTTCGTTACCTTTCGCCTATTTTTCATGTCCTTGTATATAGTTCATTATTAATTGTTTGCTATTTTATCACCATCAAATTACTTAATCACAATTATTATCATCATGTTGTATTGACTTATTTTAATGCATTATGTGTATAACCTATCTAAACTTTTTATATACATAGCTTAGAATTTCATATGACCTAACTTACCTTGAGCCGATACACCCAACTACCAAATCCATATACTAAATGCATTAATTATTCATTTATCATTATTACCTCATCAATTTGCAGTAAGTGAAGACATATGTATTCAATTCTGTTTTATCATTCTTCATTTCCTTTTGTTTTTACATTTATTTTCTTTATTTCTTATATGCATGCAACTTGATTTGTATTATTTTATATGCCTATCTTACCACATCCTGCCATGTATTTTGTCATACATCTATTTTGAATGATTCTTATGTGTCCCCATGTTAATTCTCAATTGCAATCCAATTTGTGTAAAATAGTATACTTTACTACCCTCTTTACTGTGTAAATGTAATAATTTTCAGTGTCTCCATATGATTGCAAGCATAATTGTATAATCTTTTATGTTCTGTGTTCCGTTTTCTTTTCTCTCCAGCAAGTCCATCAAATCTGGTAAAACTCTTTCAGGGTTAGGTACAAGGACCTCTGCTGGTGTTTACTTTACTTTACGGCCCACAAATATATAATACAATGATGTACTTCCATTTTTTCAAATAATGTTTGGACAAAATTCTAAAAAATAATGTAATTAACATGTATAGGAAAATATTTTGTAATTATTCAATCATTTATAAACTAGTTTAAATCGTTTATAAACTAGTTCATTTATAAACATCATTTATAAATAGTCTGAAATGAATATCATTATCATTATAAATATAATATATACTTGTATATAAAATAATATATATTACTAATCTATAATTATATACTAAAAATGAAGTAAATACAGCAGAACTTCGTTTATCTGAATTACAAATTATCAGAATCGTTTTTAGAAAAATAAATTAAAAGAAGAGATCGAAAATGAGAAAAAGGAAAAACACTTTATGAAAGGAAAGGTAAGAGACAGGATACGCGATACGAATGATATGCTAGAAATTTTTTTGATTCAGAAATATTTTTTTTAAATTCCTTGATGTTCAGATACTAGTGCTGAAGGTTTAGGAGAATGGATTATGAGTCAGACACTAAATTTCAAATTGCAAATAAGGGTCTACTTATTAAAAGTATCAAGGAAGAGTTTGAAATTAATGTCCAAGTTGGGATCAAACACGGAACCATCAGTTAGTTAAGCATTTGCTGGCTTTGAAACTGCTTTGAAGTGGATGGAGCGTCAGCTCGAGTGTGATTACATTGCAAATTATTTATGTCAAGCAGATTCGTGACTTGGCTGAATAAAGCCAGTGAAACAGCGTATTCTGACCGAGAAGGTAAGAAAGAAGTGGCTTTTATTTACAGCGTTATACATACCGTATAAATATTCATTTTAAATACCTTAACATGTAAAAGCGTTGTTTTTTTCATTAAATACTTCTTCTTTTAAAACACAGTTTTTTTATCATATCTTCAACATGCATACAATAACTAATTAAAATGGGAAAACATTTTAAAAGCTCCAATTAATTGAATGTTCAGTTATTCGAATGGGGTCCGGTTATCTTTACTTTCCTATTGATTCGGACAATTGGAGTTTAAATATATTTTTTAGAAAGGGATATAGTTTTATTTCCAATTCCTGCTAATCATGACGAACAGGAAATTAATATACAAATGGATTCATTGACTAAATCTTTTATTCGTTGAGGCTTGATTTGAATACACATTTGAAAGTAAACTCACGTGGTCTTGCTATTAAAGCGTCCAAGATATTGTAACAGACATTTATGGCGTAATAAAATGGAAGATGAAAAATAATTAGTATTTAAGACTATTTATATGAAAAAATTTAACAAGTTCTGGAAAATATTCTTTGGTTATCAAATAAAAATGTATGAAGAGATAATTTCTTACATTTCGACAACCATCTGAAAATGAATTAAAAGATGTTAGTGCAAAACTATTTCGTGTAATAACACCGAAAATTCAAAAATATCATGTGATATGATTAAAAATAATATCATTTCATTACTAACTTTTCAAAATTGTTGCATGCGGTTGACATTTGAATTCAAGGTTACATTGATTTTGATGGTTGAAAACAGATGGAAACTAAATAGATAGATTTATTCATTCAAAACACAGCTGTTCTGTCAAATGAGAAAATTCCACTAATAGTCATAATATAAATGTTATGCTACAATAGTTGTAATTACATTTATATATCCGTTTCGCAGCATTATTTTGCTGTAAATCATTGTAATTCATTTAAATTCAGTGACTTTATTTTTCTTTAAAACATAACATTTAAAATAATGTGTTGATAAAAAAATGATGCATAAATGCACATTTACTTACATATATATTTACTTATAGAATTAAATCACAGCTACAAAACCTGATTTGCAAATTATTTTCAACGAAATATCCTGACAATCAAGCATACAACATCAGTGAGATGATGGAGGCATATTCCGATAACATCTACGCTGATTAATTGTAAAAGGACTTGTGTGCTTATAATGATAGAAGCACGCTATCAGATACATTTCATTGATAAGAAAGATGCTTTACAAACGTATCAAATAATATAGCTAGCAGTTCGGCGTTCAGACACATTTCCATAAAAGGCTTTGGTTGTTGTCGTGTGATAGATTCAAAATGAAAATAAATATGTAAAAAAGACAAGTCATATGGGACCAAAGGTATGGAGCACTGCCTTGGCCACATCTTCAGCTTTTTCCGTATAAAGGGATAATGGCTGCAGTTGGGGTCGATGCTGAAGAAGGTCGAGGTAATAAAGATGCAGCTGATGAGATGCTTCGAATGTAGTGAAACTCCACTGAAGTACCTGCATTCTGCGTTGGTTCTAAATCCGTTGGGCATGATTTTCGGACCCCTCGTGTGCCCAGTCCCCATTCTGTTGATGATAGAGGTGGTACCACGGTCAGGATTAAGCTCTGGAAGGCACCATTTTTTCTGTAGTCCCCCGCTGAACTGATGTCTTGCGACGGTGTTTGCATCGAAACAAGTGGTAGTCGTGGGAGGGGGATTGATACTCCTAGCCTTCTAGGCGAGGGAGTTCGCCTCTGTTCATTTCTCTAGATGTTAACATGTGCAAGGACCCATTGGGTGGAGCAGGTTTTCTCCTTTGAAACTATGGTGGACAGAAGCACGTTGATGTCTTGGACAAGTCTCGTTTTACCTCCTTTGATGGCCTCCAGATTAGATTTACAGTAAGAGAATATGTTGATGCCATTCGAGGGAGCTGACTGTGTTACGTAAAGTGTAAGAGCTGCCTTTATGAGAATCAGTTCACTGGTGAAGCTGGAGGTAATTATTCCAGCTGCAACCCGATGTTTGAGGGATGTTTAACTAAAAGGATAAAGAAAAAGCTAGAATCTCCCCTGTCGCCTTCTGAGTTGGAAAAGTCGTCAATGCAAGCAGTGACAAGGTCTTGTTCAGAAAGCTTTGTTAATAGTTTCCATATCTTTTCTCCTAACGGTTTCTTCTGGTTCGCTTTTTGAACATGATTCCAGCAGGTATAAATTGATCTTAACGGTAGGTGGTGATCTGACAGCAAACAATGGTGCTTCAATAATGTTAAGGCATGTGTGGTTCAGACTGATGCTGTTTCTGATGTCTTTGTTGTATTGAAGCGTGGATGATCTTTTTAACTTTTTCCTATTGGTTTAGGTACAAAATATGACGTGTGCAAAGTGACTTTATGACAAGTCCAAGGCGTTGGTTAATCAAGTAATAGAACAGGAAGTTCGTACCATTTAAAATAGCATATAAGGTAACGGAATGTATAAACTATTCTGGACTGAAATTTGACTAAGCGAAAGTATAATCTGTTTTGCAATTCCTCTGTACATACCAGGCCTCAAATATGTGAACAAATCGAAGTCAAAATGGTGAAGCTGCATTCACGTTAATAGCGATTCCATGAAAAATTCAACACCATTTCTTAAATCGTAAATCGTAGTGATTGGTGACAACAAGAGATATCACATGAAAAGGCTTTTTTGTCAAATTCAAAAATTGGCGATGATTACAACAATAGTTGTCTCTGACAAAGTTTAATTGTTATTGTTCGGAATAAAATATTAAAATCTCTATAGGCATTTTCTAAAATAAAGGAACATTACCAGTGTAAATATAATTTTTCATTAGTACTTAAAACATATATATATATATATATATATATATATATATATATATATATATATATATATATATATATATATATATATATATATATATATATATATAAACCATCTATATAACCTTTTATATATATGGGAAGTTGAGAACATCAGTAGTTAAATACTACAAATTGATAGATATTCTCACAAATTGTAAGCGCATTTTCTAGCTGTTGGTTCTATTATATCTTCCTATATATCTTCCATTTTCCAAGATAATAATATTCAGCTATATATTTTGTTCTATCATTGTAACGTATTTCTTTCTTTATTGTTTTTTTAATAGCCATGTAGGTTACCAGACCGTTAAGATTTAACAAATAAATTTAGGTTGAATCCAGTTTATTAAGCAATTGCTGCAGTTGTCATTGGATTTTACACAGAATGCATTCGATCCTTTTATTTATTAAGTAATCCTCCTGATAGACTGCTTGCATCTTCAAACATTTTGAATCCTCACAACTTTTGAACCCTATCAACTTACATGTGTATATATAGTATATATTCGATGGTTTTCAATGAAATAAAGGAAAAACCTTGTTAAAAATAAATAAATAAATGATTCTTCAAAAAAAGGGATACATTAAAATTATTTAAGCTAGTTTTTCTGTACCAAGTTTATTTTGAATTTGATTTTCCTTAGATTACGTTTCACATGTGTAATTAACATTAATTATACATGGTATCGAATCATTTATTAATTTAAGATAGGGATAATTTAAGAAGATTTAGTAGTTAATCATAAAAAAAACATGTTAAACCTTACGGAAATCAAACCTAATGATTTTATTTTTCAGTTTCATTATTAACATACTATTTAAAAAATTAATAGGCAACATTTGTACCAATAATATTTTTCTTAATAACAAATAAAGAGCATCAAACACGACAAGCAAATAACGCAATAGTAGAATTATTTTTAGTTCTTTCGGATGAATATTAAATCTTTATAATTTTATATAATTGTTGTTGTCATATTTTTAAATTTAATGTTATAATACAGACATAATATGTTAAAGCACATTTAGTTTATTTACAATCATTGTGTAGCAAGCTATGAAGCATAGATTTACTTTTTATTATTAATTATTATTACGTATTAATGATTCATTTTACAGAATCATGAATTTTTGGTAAAATGTAAGCTCCATTGTTTATTTTTTTTCCTGAATTGAAAATAACGAAATTAGTAATCAAGCTCAAGAATCCCTAATGTCTCACGATTCGAATGATTAATTTGTATCGATAACATATATAACACTGTCTGCATAATTGAAACATATAATAAATGCGAAAGTAATATTTTTGCAGCCTTCAAGTAATAATTTCAATCAGCCATCAAAACTCATATAGAGCCTTTTATATCATCTAACAATCATATAAGACATTTTTAAATTTGCAGATTTACAGAAAAAACAAAGTAACAATAAATATAAGTTGTAGAAACATATGAAACAACAAGCAATATAGTACAGATCGTACCCAATTTAGATAGTAAAATAATCAGTCATTTACAGGGAATAATTATGCACAATGTAACATAAAATTTAGCTAAGGTAGTTTTAATAAAATGGTTGGAAACGAATTGATTTTTCTAAAATTGTATCCATATTTCCAGGAATAGAAGAAAATAATATTGACACTTCTATTTGAATATAAATTTTTCTTACATGGACACAGATTTCAATCATCCTCATAAATCAACATCTACAAAATTAAAATTATTAAATTGGCAAGAGCTTTAAAAAAAATCTTGTTGTGAAAGTCAGTAATCTTTTACTACATTTATCTTTTATTTTATTTATATAATCGTTTTAATTTTTCATGCCAATTTTCTGAAGACTAAAATTTTTGTAAAATAGTGTTTCAATTTTTTTTCTGTTGTAGATCTGTAATCATAAGTATTTCACAATTTAGCCAGAAGATACGTTCCGTATTAAATTTGGTATCTCTCTCTCTCTCTCTCTCTCTTTTTTTACAAACTTTTTTTCAATTTATTTAAGTAACTTTCTGTTTTTTAAATGTTTTGCTTTAGTCATTCCTTTCATTCTTATTGAAGAAAGTGAATTATCACTCAAATTAAATGATTTTATATTTACGATTTTAATAAATATACAAACAAAAACTGAACAATAGATATTTTTGTTAAAATAAAATTTTTGTTTATCGTATGATTAATTGTAGACATCTGTCATTCTTGTATACAATTAATAGATATGGATATTTTAAAAAATTGAAGAAAAACTGAAACTGTTTCAGAATCTGAATTATTTTTAAGAAATGACAGACTAAATAAATTTACATTTTTGGGTTAAATTTATCGTTGATAATTATTTAAAGTCTTCGGGAAGTTGATAATGCTATTTTTATACTATTTAATAAATGTAATAGTTAAAGACTTTGCATATTTCATTAAGTTATTTTATTATAATTTGGCATCTTTTGGGTAAAATTATAATAATTTCCTAAAACATAAGCCAAACTTGTTTAGATTAAAGGTAAATTTACTATATGATTTACAATTACCATAAGTTTAAACCTGTATTTTATAACATGAAACACTTAAAATGCCTCTATATCATTTATCCATTGTGTTTCCATGAGTCTTTCTTCATGGGATCAGAAATACGAATAAAGTTTAATAACCTATATTTAATCAACTTACAATAGAGTAACAAATCACCATGAAAATAAATCGTGTTCTTTGACATTATGACTCATCATTATCAAATAATTAATATTATTTGCATTTCAAACTATAACTGACTTAACTTTTAAAACACAATAATCATAGCTTTATTAAATCATAAAAGCATTTTCACCTATCCATTTTTCAATTACATTATTAATTAAGATAAAGAGATAATGCTTCCTTGATCTTAATTTATTTTAATAAGTATATTATTTTTTATTGAATATTTCAAATTACATATTTAATTTATAATATGTTCAATAAAAGTTTTTAGGATATCTAAACGGAGCCGCTCAAATATTACGTAAGTATATTTTACCCTTTCCCATCCTTTATAAATAAAATTATCAAATACTTGAATTCTTATTATAATAATGTTAGAGCTGCGTTAAAATATCTTTTCAAGTTTTCTTGATTACATCAATTAAATTTTAAAATCAATTTATGAGCATTAGAATAGTTTTAATTACGATCATAAATTATAAAGCATTTATATTTTTATTAATAATAAACCTAATTATCCTAAAAACATTTTAAAAATTTAAATTTTTTATTTTTTTATACAGCTTTTGAAGAAATACTATTCAATTAAAGAAACATTTTAATAGTAATTTTCAAATAAATACTACACTCTAGAAAATTTTACCAAGAACAATTCGAATGATAGATGTTTGGTAAATCTATTAAACTGATAACGTTAAATCAACTGGTACATGAAAGTAAATAATGAATTTATATATAAGCATGGTATGTATATTTTTAAAAGTAAGCAAAAATGATTTATAAAATGAGAACGTGCTGTTATTAATGTTTTATGGATCTATAAACTTATAAATATAAAAAAATGAAAGAATTATTACATAAGCAATTATTGTAGCAGTTAAAATTTTAGAAAAGATACAGAGGGTATTAACACATTTTAAGAACTATTTCAATGAAAAATTTAAAAAAAGTAAATGTTAGAATAAAAAATTTTTGGCAACAGCTTATTATTTGAAATGAAAAATATCGTCTGAAATTTATACTTCTTTTAAAATGTCGCATGTGGATTGAAGGATATGTTTTTGCGCTTTCCGAAGAGAAATATTCTTATTCCAGAATTCAAAAACGTTGTGAAATGCATTATTAAAATTTCTAAGTGCAAAATAAGTAACATTATTAATTGGACAGGTAAAAACCATCAATCATTATTTCGACATGGAAAGAAGATTCCAAACAAATATCCGAAAAAGGTACGCACTGTTTCAAATGTTTCTAAAAGTGAAATCGGTGGTAACAAGAGAAAATGTACCAATACAGAAATCAATTGCAAAGTCCTTAGATACATCTGTATCAACATTAAATAAAATAATAAACCAAGATTTACAACTTAAAATAACTATAAAACATAAAGTTCAAAAGCTGCGGCTCAACGCAAAACATTTTGTAGAATCCTGTGTGAAAACCATTTAAAATAAATGGAAATACATTGTGACCCTTGATGAAGCATGGGTTTACCTAAATGACTGCAACAAAAAAGGTCTATTTACTGTAGAAAACGATGAGAAAAAATTTACACACCTGGCTCCGTCAATCTAAAGAAAGTTTCAGAAAGGGAAAGCAGGTTTCTGCTACAATGAGAAATTAAAAATAAGAAGAATGGGGGGAAAATATTAAAATCTACTCATCGGAGGAGAAGATTATTATTTTTATCCGACAGATGTAGGTTTAAAATTTCTATTCGCTCTTCCCTCAGGTTTATCATTCGATAGAAATTGCCATTCATAAAAAAATAGGATTTTTTTATCGAATTGAAGATACAAGTAAGAAATCTTTTGAAAATCCCAGATTCTATTAAAAAAACCTAAGAAAATCTTACGATTCTTTACAACTATAATGGGTCATTTAGCATATTTAATTATCATTCATCTGCAGCTCTTATCAAAATATTAATTGTAATATATTTAATATTAATAGTGTATGCTCATTTCATATTGAATAAACTAGTTAGAGTTTAAAAATCAGCAATAATATGCATTATTTCATTAATTTTATTAGTGGAAAAAATAAATTTTATGATTTTTTTAATTAACAATTTAAACTTCAGTATATATATATATATATATATATATATATATATATATATATATATAGATATATATATATATATACCAAAAAATAATTTGAACCTACAACTATGATTCGATCTACAATAGACAAAATGTGAAATATACAAGCTATTGAAAAATGTTTCTCATAAATTGTTTTCTGATATCAATTACTCAAATGTGATTTTAAAATTAGCTCAACACATCTCATTACCTATTTTATATCACAAGAAAAAAGTAATGATATTGAATTAATCTTCTTCATTTTTATTCTGTGTCAAATAATCTTATATCATATTCAGTTTGGATACATATTTATGGAATTTTAATAGTTTGTTTGCTTTTTTCTTACCTTTTCAACAGATTTTCAGGCAGATGATTTTTTGAAAAATTTTAAAACAGCAAAGAAGTTGTTGTTGTTACTTAGGACACTTGGACAAGCCAAGCTCGCTATCCCTTGGCATCTATGCGAATTTAAGGTAATAGAAATCGTCTTTCGTTTTAGTCAGAGCACCACGAATGTGAAATTACGTTTTGCTCTTTTTGAATCCTCCGATAGATGGCACCGCCAAAGGATCCACTCCCTCAATTTTGATATTGATCTCAAGGGGGAGGAAATTATCTCCAGACCTTTGCACCCATGGTAACAACTCAATGTCCGACCATAGGATTTTCTATTCCACTGATTTAGCAAGCATATATAACGCATGTACTCGATG
This sequence comes from Latrodectus elegans, assembly GCA_030067965.1. Lineage (NCBI taxonomy): Eukaryota > Metazoa > Arthropoda > Arachnida > Araneae > Theridiidae > Latrodectus > Latrodectus elegans. The sequence goes on from CM057818.1 coordinate 2,696,067, forward strand.
GGTCCTTGGCGGCATTGGGAATCGAACTCCATCCTTCCGGATGGAAGGCTGATGCCTTAATCACTAGGCTAACACGGCCCAGCAAAGAAGTTGTAAAAGCTATTAATTATATATTTAAAAAATGGTTGCTGTTCAAAAAAAGGAATAAAGATATTTATAAACCAAACATGTCATTTATATCAGAAATTTAGTATTTGTGTTTGGAACAAAAATTTTGTCTTTATTTGCAAAATGATTTTGCCATGGATAATGGAAAGAACAGATGTCACGAATGATGAAGAATGATTTTCAAATTATCTGACTTAGCTATTTAGAATGAATTAATCAAAATAAAAGTTTATTTTTTAAACTTATTTTATTAGATTGAAAACATTTACTTACGTATTTTTAATACAATACACGTATCATTTAATGGAAACCTAAGCATCAGAAAAATAAAGTCTAAAAAGCATCAGAAAAATAAAGTCTAAAATGCATCAGAAAAATAAAGTTATAAAATAGTTTACTGCAAGATTATAAAATGAAATCCATATTATTGAAGTACATAAGTCGATTAAAAACTAAATTCATTTTACTATGAATATAAATGTACCTGTGGCAGAAGTTTCCATTTCAGATTACAGTACACTGAGCATTTTTAAAAGAGAGATAAAAAGAAAGGATAAGGAAAAGGAAACTTTAATTATTTTCTGTTATTGTTGAAATTAAATTAATTTCTGGTCTGTAATATTGAAACTAATGTGACATTATTAATTGTATTTATTACATTTTTATAAGGTTTTGCAAATAAAGTTTCGATGAATGGGACAAGTCCTTAATCCGAACGTTATCGGAATCATGATGCTGATTGAAAATCAAGAGAATTTCTTAAGTGCCTCAAAAATGTTAAAAATATTTTGTGCAAGGATTTTTATATTATTTGGTGTTAGGAAATTCTACTGCTATTAGTTTAGTAAAGCTTACGTGAGCTGCCTTAGAACTTCTATTTCCTTTTATTCAGAATAACACAAGCACGTTATTAATCTACCTTCCTCGGTAAAAAGCTCAATATAATATTTGAATCTCCTTCCTTCAATATATTTTGTTAATGACACAACAGTAATGATATATATATATATATATATATATATATATATATATATATATATATATATATATATATATATATATATATTGGGTGTGTCGTTGTGAAACTTAAGTACATCATTAAGTAATCTAATGTAATGTTCATGTTTGATAATCAGTAAAACCAAAAACAGATATCGGATATTATTAAATATTTTCGTTATTTGCACACTGTTAATGTGGATTGCAAAATATTTTTAACAGTGTATATATAAATGTATGTATGAGAGGTGTCTGAAATAATTCTTCATCCAATCTCTTTCTTCATAAAAAAATAAAATTTAAAAATATATCTCTTAAACAGAATTATTTAATACTATGATAAAAATGTGATATCCATATATTTAACATAAGTCATGGGGTATTCGTAAACTTTGGCACAGGTGCCTTATAATCCATGATTCCAAATTCTGAATTTGCTTGGCGATGAAGAAATGTTTTCAAGATGACGTATCGTGACGACAGCCATGACTTAAACACTAGGGTTTCCAAAATAGAATTTTCTGCATAATTCTTATAGGTCTCTATATGTATGACGTAATAGAAACGAGGTTCCTAGATACATAAGAAACTCCGCTAAAAATAGCCAATCTCAAAATTTGGCATCATGGATTATACGGCACTTGTGCCTAAACTTTCTTATGCTTTTTATGTTTCCTACGTAAGTGTATTTGAATTTCTACGTCAGTTGCATGAATTAAAAATACAATATAATTAATTTTGTTTCAATATTATTGTGAAGGAAAGAAAATATAATAATTAATACGTAAAAAAACATGTTTACGAGTTTAATTAATTTGTTTGATCAATGAAATATATTTAGTTCATGAAATGGTACAGTTTCATTTATTTTGAATTTTCCTATATGCGAATATAAAACAAATGTTAAATTTATTTCCCAAATTCCACTTAAAAACAAATTTACCAACATATTAGAATAGTGTTTATGAAATCAAAATATTTTTCTCTTGATTCTAACTCTTTACATATTTACTAATAAATTTTAATATTTTATTTGATTACTACTCACATTGCAAAGAATTATAATTGGTAATTATAGGTCTGGTAAATGGTATGAAAGATTTAGATTTCAAATTATTTCTTCATAAAATGTAATTTTTTTGCCATTTTGGCTTGAATTTAGTCCTTTCCAGAAAAATGTTTGCTCATAAAAAATATCAGCTACAGCAGAGATAAAATTTTGTAAATTTCTTAGGTAATGATTCACCTAATTCATTAAATTTGCAGTCTTTTATTCAGAATAAAATTAGAAATAAAGGTTTTTTGAGAAATGCTGAAATAATTATAAGTTATATTGTCACTTTTTATGGTACATCTTTTGTTTATCTTCAAAGCATTTTTTAATATTCCAATAAATTAAATATGCTTTTTTAATATAATTTTATGATCAATATATATCATAACATCATTTATTTAATTCATGCCATATGTTGTAGTTAAATGAGATTTTTTATAAAATTTTAATATCTATTTTGAACCAGCATTTATTTTCCTGTAATAAATGTGAGCATCGAAAACCTTATATTAAAAATATTTCAAATTTTCAAAACATAGGAAAAACAAAAAAAAAATCATAATTTGTCTACTTAATTTTTTATTTAAAATGTAGAAAATCGCAGCTTCAAATGAATATTAAAAACGTTTCTTGCATCAATTCAATTTTGACCATAAAGATGAGTTTATATTACTCAAACTTTCTTTACTTTAAGTTGATTATGCATTAAATTATGAATTTATTTAAAATTTTTACATATTACTAATGCCTTATTTGACTGGGAATTGAATATATTTTTGAACAATGAATTTTTTTAATTCAAATTGTACTGAGTTCTCTTCAGATTTTACCATCACAGGTAATGTTTGTGTTTATACATTAATTTTATATATAATATATCAGATTTATAATCTATATTTCATGCATCTATAATTTACTAATGATTTAATTTAAAAATTTCTAATGTAACTAATAATGTTACTGGGTTTAAATTAAATTCTATAAGAATAATTTCTTTTCAAACCACCTAGAATCACAAAATATTTTTTTATCGTGGTTGTCCATACTGATAGATATATTAGACTATCTATAAGGTAAATCCAGTTCATTTCAATGTCACAAACATACGTAAAACGTATACAAAAATAATCTTTTTCCCCTCTTACAACGCCACCAACAAATACAAAATTAAACTAATCTTTTAAAAATTACTGTAAATTATGAATTAAGAGAGGAATAATGATAACTTATTTTTTACCTATATCGTTCTAGAGCTGCATGGTAGTTATTAGGCTTTAATTTGTTGGGAAATTTTGAGGAAATAGTTATTGATAATTTTTAAAAATTGTTACAGATAAAAATTCCAATCTTTCATAGATTCAAATCCTAAATAAAAAGAAATCCAAAAATATGAAATAATATACCGCATTTAGATAAAATAAATATGGTAGTTTTTCACCTTATAAGAGTAAGTATAAACCTAGATGGTGACACAAAGAATTAAAATCATATCTGAAAATTATGTACTTTTTTATTTGTTGGTGTTTTTATACCAACAAAGATATTTACAATGAAAAGAAATGAACTGTTTTCTATATGCGAAGTATTTTCAACTTTATCTTGTTTTATTAAAATACATTCATCTTTCATCAAGAAATTCAATACAGATTGTCAAGCTTTGTAATCTTACCAAGATACTAAATTATTCACATTCAGTTGGTTTAGATATTTATAACGGCAATAATCATTGACACACTCTATATTTCGTGGATTTCCAAATTATCTTTGTTGCAAAAAGCATGAAAATTTCGCCTCAATCAAGCTAAAATATTACTATATAACAGTCTTAAATATAGTAAGTCACTGAATTTAAAAATAAATAATGATATCGAAAGATCTAATTACTAATTCAACGTAATTTAAAAATCAATCAACATTTAAGACTTCTCTTATTACTATGTATGAGTCTAATATGAAAAACAATATGTCAATAAAATTGACCAATTTATTCATAACAAATGTGGTATTTATAAGCAGACATCAGGAAAAAATGACAATCCAAAAGCAAAATATAATTTGCAGTGTTAATATGCATAAGAACTGTACTTACTTAGTTTGCAAGTAAGTTTCAGTATCCAACTGAAACTTATTTAGTTTCAAGGAACATACTTATTTATAATCTACAATAAATCATAATCAAAGTAAAATATAATTCCAATTTCTCAAAAAACTAATATATGATTTATATATTCCTCAATAAGGTATTGGTCCTTGAGGAATTATATATTCCTCAAGGACCAATACCAATATATATTTTAAGGTGGATATGAATTTTTAATATAAATTTAAAATGTGAATATGATTTCTTAATATAAATAATAGTAACTCTTTCAAGGTAAATCTTCCAAGATCGGAACAATCGCCAAAATTGGCGGAAGTCTTTATTTGGATTTATTTTCATTTTGCTGTGATTTCTGGATAAAAATTCTATTACGGCAAACATAGAGAATATATATAAATAATTTTGTTGATAAATATATTTTCTCAGCAATCTTTCTATTTTTATTTATGTTATTTATCAAATTTTATTCTATAAAAACAATTTTCAATTTGAAACCCCGATGTGTCTAAATTATTTAAAGACACCCCTTGTAATCTAACGTACATTTTTGTGATACTCATCTCGAAATAATTTTTATTATTTTTATAGAGAAAAGAATTAATTAAATTTATAATATTATTAATTAATTAATTAATGTTTTTAAAATTGAATAACTTTTTCAACAGCTTTAACTATGTGCTAGAGGTGTGCTGTTTCAAGAGTCAGATCGCAAATTATTATGTGATCAAAACGTAAAATTCCCTTAAAAACTTTTGAGTACTGTTTATAGAATTTATATTTAAATGAAAGTTTTTTTTATATATTTTCTAATGCAAATTAATAAATCGTTAACATTTTATCACTTTTCTTGTTTCATGCTTATTTTGTGTTCTGTTCATGTATGTTCACGTCGCCAAATGTAAACAACTTGGCTTGAACTCATTTCATTTATGGCACATTAACCAATGTCCTCGATTAATTCAAAGAAATTTCACGTTACAAAACATAATAATTAAAATTTTTGAAATATATTAATTTACAGACAAAAGAAATGCATAACTAGAGTTTGGAAAAAAAAAGTTAATGAGTGTGTTTTGATCTTGTACTAACCAACTAATTGTGTTTTTAAGTCGTTATTTTTAACTTTCTATTTTCAAATACACAACGCTAACAACCTTGAAATTGAGAGGTTTGTTGTCATCGTAAATTTCAAGAGGTGTTCAGTGAATAGAGCAGTTTTTTTCACATTCAACTCGAATAAACGGATTACAAATAAAGATAACGGAAGAAGATAATCACACGTGCCAATGCAAAAAAGGCAGAAAAAAACTGCCAGGTAAGGGACCTTACAGCTGTCACGCGACTCCTTACGATTCAGTGTGGAGGCCTTCATCCGTTTACTCCCAAACACTTATCCTTTATCTGCGGAAGGTGATGCAAGGACACAAACAAAACCACCACGTGACCAAACGAAGGTATGAGGTTTGTTTCGAATAACTCCACGTGTTTTGCCGTTGAGTTGGCATATGTTTTATGCCTGTATTTTCTTCGTGTTTTTGTTAGTATTTTTGGAAGAAGCCAAGCAATAATATTGCTATTAGAAAAAAATCAATTATATTGTATTTCAGTTTTTTTTTTTTTTCTACAAAAATATCTAAAATTGTTTAGTACCTTTTAAAATCACATTGAAAACAAGGGAAAGCAAAAATATGGATTATAATTATTTAACTTATAAGAAATTGGAAATTAAAAGAATTCAAAGATAAAATACAATCACGAAAATTTGAAGCATCGAACGCTATTTAAACATAGTATAGTTAAAGTATATTGAATATGAGAATAAAGGATAACACTCATTATATAGAAATATCAAATTTTTATATAATAAAGCCTGATGTATAGATTTGCACAAGAGCAATATTTCGTTTAAAATTCGTAATAAACGCTTATTTTGAATGTGGTAAATATTTGTGTCTCATTTTTCTTGCATAATTTCTTATCAATACGTGTAAAATGAAGTGTAGATACAATATATTACAGAACTCAATACTTTAAAAAGCATGTATTGAATTAAAATTGGTATTTTGAACAGATTATTTTGATATGGGTTTAGATTAATATATGTATTTTAATTATTATTGGATCAAATGTACGAAATGTTTTTAGGATACCATTAATCTATCATTTAATTAATTTCAGAAAATACATTTTCTATTCAATTCTTTTAACTTCCAATTATATATATAATTTTTAAAGAAAAAATACTTCTCCATATTTTCAGAGAAGATTAAGCAAATGTATAAAAACTTTTCTGTGGTTATTCTTTGACGCGTTAAGTGGTTAAGTGCCAATTAGCGAACTTCCACGCTAAGGTTTTATTTTATCTTTATTAACATAAATGGGTATTAAAAAGGACGTTAAACAACTAAGAGATTTTTAAGTTAAAATTACTTTGGAAAACATTAAAATGTTCATTGTCTACGATAAATTCACGAATTAAATTAACTACTGATTATAATATTAAAAAATTTAAAAATCAAAAAATAGAAATTACATAATTTATGTCCATAAAAATGTCAATATTAAGGATGTCAAATCATGTTTGTTGGGTAATGTTTTTAAAATAACACTAGCCAAAGAATCAAAATAATATTTTAAAAAACACAGTTGTTGTTGCTGTTACCGTGTGCCAGCTAGGATGTCAATATGGGGTGCGCTGCTCCACTTTTTCAACTGAACATATTTTGGTGTGGAGTCCACTTCCTCAGTACACACATGCCACAGAGACCCGTTTATAGGGTAGGCAACCATTTTATAGGGTAGGCAATCATTTATAACACACACACATACACAGAAAGGACAAAGACGGGATAGATAGATATAGATAATACATCCATGTCCGAACTGGGATTCGAACCCAGGACCTCCTTATCCGTAGTCAGACACTCTGACCACTAAGCAGCAAACATGGTACTATAAACTAAATAACATAAAGCAAACAATTCACATAATCTACTTACTATTCCTGTAAAATATGACATCATTTATTATTTTTATGATTTATTATCATTTTTATAACATTTTTATAATAACATATTATAACTTCGATGGAGCGATCGCGGCAATTCGCTTGGCTATATCTGCCGCCTACATTGCCACATAGATCAATTTACAAAAGCTGTTGTCCTCTGTGATTCAACATCTTCTCTGATGGCCATTATATCCTCTAATAATCCTTTAACGCAGGAGATTTTGAACTACCGCCAACATCTTGAGAACCTGGCATCCCTTGAGAAGACCATTGTCCTCCAGTGGATCCCTGCCCATTGCGGAATCACAGGTAATGAAAATGCAGATTACCTTGCAAAGAAAGGCGCTTTAATTACGCAGACTCCCACACGCGCTATGCCCTTTTGTTCTATTAAGCATCTTGCAGAAGAACTCTTAAGTCCAGAGTTCATGAAGAGCTTACTAACCGCATTGCTCTTAAATCTAGGAAGAATGCCTTTCTAGATCTGCGCAATAGCCCAAGACACAGAGCGGTGGCTGAATTTCACCTTGCCATCGGTCACGATTGTCTGCGGAAACATCTAAATAGATTTGGTATCGTTCCTTCTCCGGTCTGCACTCCTTGCAACATTCATGAGGTCATGGACGCAGCGCATCTTCGTCGCTGCCCTGCACTTCGTAAGATGTCTCTAACTGAGCGCTATTGGGAAGCTGGAGACATGTTAGATTAATAGACTCTGTTGCAGTATCTTTCTGTGTTACTGTTCTATATTTTTTGTTTATTTTGCTGTAAATGTCTATAGTCTGCCATTGGAAATTAAAAAAAAAATTAAAAAAAACATTTTTATAAGGCAAATATTCTCTTAACTCACACAATTTGAAATTAATATACTTCAATGTTCGAAATTAACAGAAGATCTAGGAATGAAAGAGAATACCTGTATCTATTTCTAATGAAAATTGTATTATTCTCACTTTCAATATAAAAATATTTTTGTTGTATGGATATCCTTAAAGTAACGAAAGGAATCTGGTTCAAACACATCATTGACAAAAAGTAGAAAATATATGCTATGTTTCTTTTTTCTTTTTCTGGACTTGATAGAGGTTTTTACTTTTTATATGTGAATCATAACCCATTACCTACAAACCCATAACCTATAAAAATTCCTTTCAGAAGAGAAATTGCGGTGAATGTTTTAAAAAATTGTTGTACAACAATTTTAGCAGTCCGATCATCATCAAATAATACCTTTTAAGGCTCATTGTGACCTGGTGATGTATGACTATAACTAAGTAACATGTCTGATGTCAGTCACTATTGAAAAATAAATGTGATAATTCTGTTCTCCTCTTACACTTCTGACGTTGTGAGTTTTTGTAGTTTTTTTTCCGAGTTTTCTTTCTTTAAAATATATGAATATGGCTAACTATCAATGAAAAATTTTTTTGAAAAACAATATGTAACTAATGTTAAAACGCTTCTTTTTTTTTTTTTTTTTTTTTTTTTTTTTAACATCAGTCAAGTGTTGTCTTCAAGCCAAGTCATGTCTTATCATTAGCCAAGTTTAATCGTAGCCAAGTCTGAATCCTTAAATTAAGAAATCCTTTTAACAACGCTTATTGGACAGACTACGTTTTGTTAGAGAGTTTTTCTTAATCCCAGAAATATAATAATAGTAAGTATAATAATATAATAGTGATACATATATTGAGGAAAATTTAAATCAAAAATATGTATATAAAATTCATCAGAGTGAAAAAATAAATCAATCTTTCTCTTTTAAGAAAATTTCCTATTTAAATGCTGCATAGTAAATAATATTAACTTTCAAACATATATTTAATATCAATAAGATAATTGTCTAAAGAAGCAATAACTTAACTATAATTGTTACATTAGAAAGTAAAAATAAGGTTTTCATTTCTTATTATTCAAAAATCAAATATAATTTAAATAATCTAAAAAAATTATATCTTCATTTTAATATAGGATTGTATTCTATTAAGTTTAAATGTAGGTGTTTTATATTTGTTTATATATATAAATTAAAAATTATATCCTACTTATAAATCTGTATAAATTAAACACATCATCAATTCGTTAATTCTCAGTCAAATGTCACGTTCAATAAATAGTAATGCCTCAATAATAATTTTGTTATAAATATCATTATTTATGTTTTTGAGGATTAAAACATGTTAGAGAAATAAAAGTGTACTCATTAGAAATTCAGTATAATAAAAACACTAAGGTACACACACACATAATTAAATGTTATAGTTAACAGTAAAAAATATTATTATTATATATTTGCAAAAAAGCATAGAAGAAAATTTAAATTAAAAATAAAGTTAATCTTCAATGGGGGAAAAAAGTAAAATGTAATTTAATTCTTAAACATTACTCACCGACTTCAAATATTATTGCTTTCCAATAAAAATAAATTCTCTGGCACACTTTTAGAGAACTCTTTACCTCGGAATCTCGACTTAAACACACACTTCTATTGACTAATGTAACGATGTATGACAATCGATGACAAATACTGGAACAGATAACGTTCGGAGGACATAATCACCGTATCACATGCGCCGTTCGATTCTGTACAGTACAATGGAAATCGAATCCATATCTTGTCAAACACGCAAATACGGAGACCGACAACCCCTGATTGACACTCCATTAAATTCTGACAATATTTGTTATCAAAGTTTTTCTTTAAATTCATTTCTGAATTTTTTTTTAAATTATCCGCTTTTTTATTTTGTTTGTATAATGAATGAAAAATTAGGAATTTCTCGGAAGAATATTTACTTTGTTATGATTTTCAGAAAAGGTTCCTAAAGGTAAAACTCTTCTTCTTTGGCTTAAAATATATTTAAAATTTGGTATATTAATTTAATTATTTCCGTAAATGTTTTTTTTTTTTCGTAAACCTCTTTCAATATAAGCGCTTGACAATGCTTGATGTATAGAGTATTTTATCCCATTTCATATTTGATTTCGATTATCTAAATCGCAATCAGATAGTCATTTTTTTATGCATGTACATTTTGTACATGGCAAAACTCTTCAAGGAATGACACCAAACTGTCCAAAAAAATTCAGATATTCGTTACCAAAAGGAACATACAACTTTTTCAAATGTAAAACTAAACATTTATTCATGTTTTTCTGGATACTTCAATCATATAAATTAATTTTTCATTTATGCTATAATAATTGTAAATCCTGGTTTTTGATTATTTTCCTGTATAAGCTTTATTTTATATTATATTCACTTACATAAAACGATTTTATAATATTTTTGTAAAAATTATACGTAAATTGTTGTAAGATCTTGACAAATCACAGATTATTAAAAATAATAACTGTACTCTTTGCATTAAAATTTAAAAAAAAGTTTGATAAGATGTAGGAAATAATATATTTTCTTTTCATATAATTATTTTATCTCGAGATTCCTCCTTAATTTGAAAATACTATTATGACGTTGAGGTTTTCATGAATTGGACACACGTAATCTGATCAGTAAAAATTATATTTTGTTTTGAATTTAATGTATGTGAGTTATGTGTATTCTTTTATCTCATACTACTTTCCAGCGTTAAATATTCATAGAAATGATTAATTAGTATTAGTCAACCAAACTTTACATATTTTAATACGGATATAAATGACATTGACAGCAAATTTATGTCATCACATGATAGTACAAATCAACAATGAATGTTTTTAATGAAAAAATAATGTTCATTCATTACATATTAAACAGATAAGTTATTATATTATAGTGAAACAAAAATAACAATCTAGCTCATTAAGACATCATTAATAAAACGGGTCTTATTAGCTTTAAGATTTGATTTATACGATTACCACATTTTTGTTAATTTATTTATGCATAATTATAATCCTGAGAAAACGCAGCTTGTTGATTCTTGGATATTATGTAACGTAAGGCATCAAAAATAAATAATTCTTTTTACATACCTGTAAAATCGATTTTTTATAAAGATCTTATGTAGCATCTTCTATTGAATAAAAGTATCAGATTTTTAAATAAATATTTGAATTAAATGTTTTCTTAAAAACAGCAACAAATAGCAAATATTTTACTGGGTGAATATATAACATCAAATCTAATATTAAAATTATATGTCACGGTGTTTTATTTGATAACTAAATAATAATTCGTAAATCTTTTACACTACTGGCCATTAAAATTGCTACACCAAGAAGGCGACATGCTACAGACGTGAAATTTATACGAAAGGAAGAAGGTGCTGTGATATGCAAATGATTAGCTTTTCAACGCATTCAGACAAAGCAGGCGCCAGTAGCGACACCTACATTGTGTTTAAAGGAGGAAATTGTTCCGCCGGTCCCTCATACACAAATTGCATTTGAACGTTGTTGCCTGGTGAAACGTTATTGTGATGCCTCGTGTAAGAAGGTGAAATGCGTACCAGCACGTTTCTGACTTTGATAAAGGTCGAATTGTAGCGTACCGGGATTGCGGTTTATCTTATCGCAGTATTGCTGCTCGCGTCGGTCGAGATGCAATGACTGTTAGCAGAATATGGAATCAATGGGTTCAGGACGGTAATAAGGAACGCCATGCGGGATCTCAACGGCCACCTATCACTAGCAGTCGAGAAGACAGGCATATTATCCGCATGGCCGTAATGGATCGTGCAACCACGTCACGAGCCGTGAGTCAAGAAATGGGGTCGTTTTGAAGACAACAAATGTCTGCACGAACAGTTCGACGACGTTTGCAGCAACATGGACTCTCAGCTCGGAGACCATGGCTGCGGCTTCCCTTGACGCTGCGTCATAGACAAGAGCGCCTTCAATGGTGTGATCAACGACGATCAAAGACGAACGTCATCTTTTCAGATGAATCCAGGTTCAGTGTACAGCATCATGATAGTCGCATTCGTGTTTGGCGGCATTGTGGTGAACGCACACTGGCAGCGTGCATTCGTCATCGTCATACTGGCCCATCACCTGTCGTGATGGTATGGGGTGCCATTGGATACACTTCTCGGTCACCTCTTGTTCGTATTGACGGTGCTTTGAACAGTGCACGTTACATTTCTGGTGTGTTACGACCCGTGGCTCTATCCTTTATTCGAGCCCTGCGAAACCCTACCTTTCAGCAGGATAATGCCCGACCGCATGTTGCAGGTATTATACGGACCTTCCTTGATACGGAACATGTTCGGCTGTTGCCCTGGCCAGCACGTTCTCCAAATCTCTCTCCAATAGAAAACGTCTGGTCAATGGTTGCCGAGCGACTGGCTCGTCACCAAACGCCATTCACTACGGTTGATGAACTGTGGCGTCGTGTTGAGGCTGCATGGGCATCTGTACCTGTACATGCAATCCAATCTCTGTTTAGCTCAATGCCAAAGCGTATAACTGCTGTTATTACTGCCAGAGGTGGTTGTTCTGGGTACTGATTTCTCAGGATCTATCCAGCCAAATGTTTTGAAAATGTAATCACTTGTTATTTCTAGTATAATATATTTGTCCAATAAATATCATTTTGTTATCTGAATTTCTTCTTCGTGTAGAAATTTTAATGGCCAGTAGTGTATTTTGAGATGTTGTTTCTTAATAAGATGGGACGTCAAACATAATTTTTATATTTTATTATGTAAATACCATGCCATCAATAGTTATACAGTATTTTCACCTCATCGAAAATATTTAAATTACAACACTGCATAATTTATTTTTTAAAAAAATAACATATGGTGTCATATTATTTTAACAAATAATGTGTACACATTTATATCGATTAATGATAATTTTAAGTTCGTGTTTTTTTTTTACCATACCTTTATAAAAGAAATAAGCATTTAAGTATTGTTTACATTTTCAAATACTGTTACTATTGTACAAATACTATGAAATTAAGCAAAACATTTTTAGTTACAGAAAATATTGATAAAATGTATTTGTTTAGTTAAAAGCTTTTGCTTAAATCCATATAATTACTTATTTTCCCTAATTTGATAAAATTAATTCTCAATATTTATTAAATTATAACTTCTGCAAACAAATGTGCAAATCTAATAAACAAATGAATTTACTAAAGAGAGATAAGTGGATATTTTTAACCTTCATTGTGTTTTATCATCCCACAAAATATATTAAAACCAAAATAATAATATTTCAACCATATTAATGGCTTTTGATTATTAAATATCAAAATTTTTAACAATTAAATGTTATTACTATAATTCAATACATTTAAGGAATGAATTAATTATTTCCAAAGAAAGAACGGATAATTTATCTTAAATTAAATATAAAATTAATTTGGAATTGCATTTTTACAAAGTTTCATTAATAATAATGTCGCCATATACACATTGATAATTTAAATTTATTGAATTGCGCTACAGAATATCAATTTACTATGAATTTTCCTCTCAAATATCACACAAAAAACAAAAGTTCTTTTCAAAACATTTCAAAAGAAATTGAAAACGAAATCAGAAATTCAACAGGAATGATTTATAATAGGCAAATCGATTTTTTTTGTGCAAAAGTAATAAAAAAAAAAGAACAAATGATTCGACATGTTTTGGATCGATTCATAAATGCTCAACTTTTAGTTTTGCTTGTTAACGATAGATTTACTTCAGCGAAAATAGGACCCGGGAGCAATGATTTTACGGCTTCGAACAAAGATGATAAAAGTGAGGAATATCTTATTTTTTCAATTTGGTGCTCACAATTTTACATTGATTTTCCTCGTATGATGTCTTACTCACTCACTTTGACAGGAAAAGGAGTTATTTGATCCATTTATTAATACGCTTTGAACATTTTTCAAAGATTTAAGCGGAAAACTTTTCAGCTTCATTAATGAAAAAAGTATCATACAATTTTTCTGGAAAATGTTTTAAATGAGTTGAGTATTTTTATATTTAAATTTATAAACTATAATTTATATGTGTCAAATCTTAATCAAATGATTAGATTTTATAATATTATTTTACATATGTTTATAATATGTGGATGAAAGTCTTTGGACATCCAGAACTATTAATACAAAAAGCACTAGACGTGTAATTAATAAGGTGTCATGTTTCCTTTTTATTTTAACTAAGCAGTTTATCCTTCGGTATAGGTTATTTACAATATCTTGGTGAACTATTGGGTAAATTGGGCTCCATTATTTTTGTAATATGGTAAAGAGCTCAGGTTGCATTTTAGGTAAAGTGGGTCTAGCACGTAACTAACGCTTCCCAAAAATGTTCTATGAAGAACAAATTGTCATTTTGAACCAGACAGTCGAGAAATTCCTCCTAACGATTGGTAAACTATGAAGCAGCAAAGCAGGTATATGACCAGAAGTTGATACAGAAAAAAATAACACAGAAAATCTGATGCCAGAGTGTTGGAATCATACTAATATCTAAATATTCTTTGTATGCACCATAAATCTGCGACTTATCAGTTAAAGCTAATAGACAACAATAAATCAAGATAAACAGCACCAAATCAAGAAAATACCACTTCTAAATTTGTTTGTAAATTACCATATGGATATAATTCATTTCAGAACTAGATCATGTATCAGGAATCAATATTTACATTACATTATTCTTCTGTTCCATGGTCCAATTACGAAACTCTTTATATTATTGAAACACCTTCCATTACTATGCGTGGTATTAGTAGCTTACTTGAGGCAGCCAATCATAAAAAGTATTAGTCTCTAGATAGATAGTTTTAACTAGCCTGCAATAGAAGTCCCCTGTAACTCTTGATGTGAATTTTTGCATTCATCATTCTTCAAGAATCTCATGTCTTAGTTTCCTAGTTCATCCAGAGCTGCCTCATATGTAAATGGTATTTTCATTTGACACTATGGAACGAGGCCTGTTTAATTGCTGAGAGAGAAATCTGCAGATAATCTGAAATCAGATACCAAAATCTTGTTAAGAAATCTCTAGATCATGTCAATAAAGTAACACCTTCTCTAACCACTTTATTGCATTCACAATGAGGTATTCAAAATTTTAAGATTCTAAATTGGCATTACAAGGGAATTCATTCATTGATGCTAAAATGCTAACGATCTTATATATTGACAGTTTCTTTACCATAAAAGTGATCACATATAAGAATACTTTATGAAATAACATTTTAGTAACATGAACATAACATGAAATATTAAATCAATCCAAAGGCTTGTATACTTGATCTGTGAAGATTTCATTTTATCCTGGTTGGGGAGTCATGATTTTTTACAAAGCCCAAATATATTTTGTTATCGCCATCATATATTAGAATTATTGTAAAGAAATGAGTTTACAACTAAACGCTCATTATTCTGTTTCCCTACCTCGACATAATCACCTCAGGGTCCTAAATAAAATGACCCTATAAGCGTATGTTAATTTAGGATTGAGCTAGTATAATTAAATGTAAACTGGAATATTTTTACACAAATGTTTTTTTTTTCTTTTCTATTTTTCACTTGCATATCATATTGACAATATACTTTTGTAAATATATCAATGTGTAATGGGTGTTTCATTGTCTCTCTACAAGCAACAAGTTCATTTTCCCCAACTTCACCAGAAATCATCTGAGAGAGATGAAGTTTTGAAATGAATGTCTTTTGTATTCAAACGCAGTACGGTATTTTGCCCTTAAATGATGACGAAAACATAGTTGTGCAAAAATGATTACAATGCATACCGTATGGAATCAAACAAAAAAGATTTCATTGAAATCATAGTATCGTTGCACATGCTTATCCATCCAAGAGCAAGAACAATAAGCCTGATACAGATATAGTATGGGATAGTCCCTTCCCTTGTTGCAAAAGCTGCTTCGCACCGCTCTCCACATCCAGCACAATATTTTCCCACATTTCTTGATGTAAGAGCGTCTATTCTTCTGTAAGCATCTGTTTCAGTTATTAGGTTTTTCCCGGAGAATTCAATCCTGCCTCAAGGTGACTCCCCAATGCATCCTGCTCATGTTATGTGAAATCTAAATCAGAGGAGAAAGCAAACCAACTCATGGGAGTGAAGGACATTGTCACCCATATAAACGAAGTCTTTTATAATATCACATTGGGACAAACGCACATGAAGAAGAATCACCTCCTCACAATAGCCATGTCCGGTTACAGAACCTCTGTTGAAGACGTAAAGAACAGTCTACACATCCAGCATAATGCCTCCTATGATGACAACACTAGGACCACCATAAAGGTTTCGCTATATGATTTTTATAGGATGAAACCATGCCCGGAGCTCTATTCAAATCAAATACCAATTGAGAATCGCTTGTGGTACTAAAACAGCTCTCATCCGGAAAGAGGATACGACTCTTTTAATGCAGTAACCAGTTTTTGGGCTTCTTGCATAACTTTTACACTTATAGCCAACTTTCAAAGGGATGCAATGTTCAAGACGGTTAGTGAACAGACTACTTTTGTGAAGGTAGCTGAATATGGTAAACTACAAACCTTAAAGCTCGGTTGCCGTATATAGTTGTTGATCAATGGCGCTTATTGGCTTGTTTCAAATTCTTCTTGTCCGCAGGGCGAGATCTATCTGTCATCCACTGCAGTTGTTTTTTCTTTGTCGGCCACAATCAACTACTCTAACTGTTGTACATATAGCTTGGAAGCTCGCTTTGTTTTGATTCCTAACTCTTCTGCAACAAGTCACGTTATGTGAGTCCTCCAGCTTTCAGATCATTCTTCCATGTGTGAAGTAGTCAAGGAAATTTCTTCTAGTCATATTTTACGAAATAACTCATCCGGACTTGTAGCAAAAAATTTTCATTGCATCTCTGTCCTTTCTTTTATTGTAGTCCCTTCTTTTTATTGTCCTTTTATTCTAGTCTAGATATACTCTCGTCCCACAAGTGTTTTGCGTGCACTTAAGTGGATTGTGGCGTTTTGTGTGTGTTCTTAGCATTTCCATACCTATGACAATACGTATGACGTATGAGCGTTCTTCTGAACTGCGCATGCATTGGACTGACCGCAAGAACCCCTTATCTTCATTTTGCTCCTGGTATATAATTTTAATTTTTCTATGAAAATCCAGAATAAAATTTTCCTAAGAAAGAAAAAGCTGCAAAGTTATTTATAAAAAGTTGAATAAAACAGAATTGTTTGAAAGAGTCGTGTATAAAATCTTATAGGATTATTTATTTTAATTGACTTACTTTTGATAATTTTCAATAGTTATTAAGTATATAGTCGAATGTATTATGACTTTTTCTGTGTTTTAGGAATCAAACATAAAATGAATAGTTTTGGAAAAAAAAGGCAGCTGAAATAAGTTATATTTTCTAAAATATAAAAATCATTAAATAAAAAATGAGTTAATTTTACACAGAAAAACATATTTTGAAATTCCTGAGTAACATAAACATGTGACCACAGATTTTTTCAATATTACCATAATTTGTCTTCCTAAATCATTCGTAAACTATAATTTTACATTGCAAAAAAGTATAAATAATAATATTCTAAAGAAAGTTCAAATTTTATTTTTATCTTTATGAAGGAATTCAAATTGTTGCGTGGCAGAAAATAATTTGAGCTAGAAGTTTGAAAAAATTGGTTTTACGAAAGATATGTAAATTTTGAAAGCATAGATAACCAAGATCACACAGATTAAGTTTTCTAAAAATTCTACTGATGAAGCTTAAAGTAAAAGAATATGAAAGACAAGAAAAAACGACTATCTGCTAGAAAAAACAGACACGTAGGTAATTATCGTAACTAAATAGAAGCTACAGGTGATTAAAATTATTTATTTTACAATATTCTGGCTCATTTGAAGTTGAATTTCAAATACATAGGAAATTAAAATTAATCCAAAAAATGTTGGAATATTATAAAGAAGACTGGTTATAATTGGTTAAGATCATAACCTAAATCGATACTTAAGAAAAAATTATTAAAAAAAACCCTATTTAAATGGCTCTCAGGCGGTAATACTTACTTCATGATTGTTATATTAATTGTATTATTGTTTTGTTTTTTTTTCAATGGCAGATTGTAGACAGTTACAACTGCAACATAGTCTATTAATCTATTGTTCCCTGATACCTAAGGAACCGGCCAGACACAGCGACCTCTTAGCCGCCGAGGGGTTGCCCGGGTTCACCACAGGGGGTGGGCCACCATCGCACCCTCTCTCATGCCATAGGGACCCGTTTATAGGGTAGGCACCATTCATACTTCATTCGCACACACAAGGAAAGGACAAAGACAGTATAGAGAGAGAAAGTACACCCATGCCTGAACCGGGATTCGAACCCAGTACCTCCCTATCTGTAGTCAGGCACGCTGACCATAAGACAAGTTAGCCGGCAATTGCATGATTGTAATATTAATTTTATGAATTTACATCCAGAAAATCAAGATTTCTATAGTAGACCGTTCAGAGTAATAGTACTAATACGTTTGTTTTGAAGCATGGATCTTAGGCACATCAAAGAGGGTAGAAACAACAAATTCTAGGAAAAGTAGACTTAGTTGTTATCAATCACTACTATCAAACCTTACATTTAATTGTCTTTAAGAAAACTAAAAGGGAAATTTCAACAAGATAGTGCGTAATGTCATGTGCAAAATTACACTAAACGTTGGTTTCAGAAAAGAAGAATCAGAGGAAGCTGTGTGGCCAATTCATAATACAAACTTGAGTTCCATAAAGGAACTTGATAGGTTATTTGGTTAGTCAATTTTATTAACATAACTCTCAATATGATTCTGTTCACATATTGATAGTAGCTATACTAATAAATAAGATATATTTTCCAAATTATTGCTCGCAAACTTGATTAATTCAGTTATATATCATGTTTATGAAGTTACCAAGAAAAATGATGAATCAGCATCTTTTTAATTTTAGAAGAAAAATTTGTTTTATATGATGAATTTATAGTATTGTAACCGTTATTTAATTGGGAAAAAATCACAATTATTGATAAAATATTTAGCATATTAAAATATTTCTTAAAAATAGTATATAATTTACATTTTATTATTCACATCAACTTAGTTTAATTTAAAAAAAAGTTTTATTTATAATAACAACCGCACAACAAAACGGAGTTGTCTTTTAATTCTGTAATATACAGTATGGATGTGCAATAATATATTTACCGCTTTTTACATTATTACTCTTACTTAACAGACAATCATTATATTCTTCAGATGAACCGAATCTTTTAAGTTGTCTGAATTTGTTGAGCTCATCTTGAACTGGATACAGAAAATTTTACTGGATGTTTACTATTTTCTGACTATAAAAAGTTATTCTGGGCAACTGAAGCCTGTATTTTTTGTTAGCGTTTTCTAAATTATAGATTTCATTATTCTGCAAGAAAATGTTCTAAAAAAAATTGAGAATGATATCCAGGGGGAATTAAAAAGAAAATAATCGCATAAGAATTTAAATATTATCTTATTTTCCACCATGAGTAATTCTGAGTCAACTACACAATTAACGTATTAAGATGTCATTCTCTACCAGGATGCCTTATATTCACATGTCGACGAACACGTCGCCAGATTGACATTATCATCGTCGAGTGAAGGACTCTGGGAACACGATCATATAACCTTGAGCGCCAGTGTTGGCGTACTTTTATATACGACACAGTAGGCGACAGGCAAGCAGCGAGCCATATGAAAACAGCAACCACCCAGCGCCAAAAGACGAGCAGATCTCATGGTCGAATAGACAACCTGTCTCTTCCTTATTTACGTCCACTCGTCCTTCCTTGTTTACACTCTTTTATCAATTTATTTTGAGATCGAGATTCAGTTTTAATGACTTGGTTTTGTTGCTTCTAACATCAAAAATTGCAATTCTTTAAAAGAGAAAAAAAAATACAATAAATAGAATAAGGCTTATTTCAGAATTTTTACGACTGAGTTGTTAGCAAATGTATGATGACATCGGTAAGAAAGAACAAATACTACGTAGGTTATTTATATGATGGTATATATTGTCATGGAAATAACTTATGAAACGGGATTATTCAGCTGGAAAAGATGAATGACTATCGCATTTTATTTCATCTTCAAACAACCATGACTGTGGATATATAACTCAATTTTTTTTTTCATGTATTGCTTTTATTAAAAAGAAATGAATATTCATCGAAATGTAAAGTGTTCTAAGAATGGTTGCTGTGTTCTTATTTATCTCACCATGAGTATAGAAGTACTATAATTATGAGAGTTGTGTTATTAAAATAAAATAAGAAACATTTTAGTTTTATAATAACAAATTCTTTAAAAGACTATATATCACATGCTTTATAAAAATAATTTTTCATTCTTAGTTTATTTTCACTCATATGTTAAAAACTACGCTTAAATAGCAAATTAAAAACAACGACATAAAAATGGATAATTATTTTTGTCACCATATTAATTAATATTTACAATTATTAACACATATTGCTATTAACAATACTATACTCATTAACTAAATAATAATACATGCACACAATTAAAAATAGTTATATATATATATATATATATATATATATATATATATATATATATATATATATATATATATATATATATATATATATATATATATATACACCAATTGATTTCTGAGTGTTTATCGCTCCTGACTTCTGAGCAGTGGGTTCCGAGTTCGAATCCCGATTCGGGAATGGATGTAACTTTCTTTCTCTGTTCTCTCTGTGTTTCTCTGCCCTTTCTTCTGTGATAATGTTTGAATGTGGCCCACCCTATAAACGGGTTTGATGTGGTATGGCAATGCTACTCGCCTCCGTGACTTGGTTCACAGGTGCCCGCTAGGTAACGACAAATGAGTAGCAGTTACTGGCCTTGTGGCGGTGTAGGGTTCGTACCCAAGTGCTAGTCGTTGGAATATATATATATATATATATATATATATGGGGGGGAGGGGTGAATTTCTTTCTGTATTCTAATTCAAACACATGTGTCAGAGTGCATGATAGAGGTGTTTTTGATTATTCTCAAGCACAGTAGCAGTTGTGGATAAGTAGGAATGTGACATAAATTATATGTGACATAAATATATATATGTGACATAAATATATATAGGAATGTTATATCTCATTTCTGTTCAGTTATTAAATATCAACCACAATATTAACAGAATAACATTCTGAATATAAAATATCTATCTTGTGCATTATTACACTGATGAACAAAGATGATACAGAAATATAAAACCAAAAATAAATAAAGGCTCTTCTTACTGTGGTGAAATAAATAATTGCTATTATGTTGTTAAAAATGATAACTTATGCGGTTCCATGGTAAATTGTGGAGAGCTAAATATGACAATTTTACACTTTGTACAACAGCATGTTACTGCATATATGGATGTTCAATTATTATTATTGACTTATCAATAGATATTCTACTTTTAATTAAAAACTATTAAATACACAGCACAAAGAAATTTTAAAGAAACATTGAGGGAAAATTACGATATAGAATTTAATAAATCGAAATAGTTTTATTGTATTTGGAACATTGTCGGATCATGTTACTCAGCTGTATAGTTATTGTAAAATTATTACGCATAAATATTTTTGAATTCCGTAAAATGTATTTACATGGCAGTTAAAAATACCTAAAGTCGTATTAAACATATTTTATCTACAACATTCTACATTCACAGAATTTCATAGAGATAAAAACAGTTGTGGCAGAAAAATATGACGTCTCAAATTATTTTTTTATGAATTGTCAAGTTACAGTTTATTTTATCCTTTTTTATTTAATAGGAATGTGTTAATAAATATAGCTTTGACATGTAAACTATAGTTATTCTATGTATAATTTATTTTGATTAATAATACATTTTAGCCATTTTTATAGCTGTGGTTGGTTGGTTGGTTTGTTTGTCGCTCAATGGTCATTTTTTGCTCACGAGGGCTAATTAGACCGGGACCTACGGTTTAAAGTGGATTCCGAACCACTACAAACATCCATGCCCAAGGTGGGATTCGAACCCACGAACTGTTGAACCGAAAGCAAGAGCGCTAACCATTCGGCTGCCAGCTCGGCTTATAGCTGTGGTGCTCTAGTGATTAGGGTATTAGCCTCCTGTACGGAAAGTCTGAGTTCGATTCCCACTGCGACCAAAGACATGCGATATATCTGTGGAAATATGTGGAACCGTTAAATCTGTGGAATCCAACGTTCTGTCGTTAGGTCGTTAAGCTGTTACTATGGGTATAATAGTCTGGGGGAAAATTAAGGGAATATATCCTCTAGTGGTGCCATCTACCGGAAAATTCTTGCCAAGATGTACTTTCACCTTCGTGGTGCTCGTATAGACGTCGGCTAGAGATCTTGACTTGTCCAAGTGTCATAAGTAACAACAAAAATTCATTATTATGGAATTCACATGTTTCTTGCTAATAAATAAGCACTTGATTTCAAAATATATTATTCTTCTAATATTATTATGACATTCACATATAGTATTTGCAATTTTTTGAGACAACTTCCTTGTATATTATATTTGATTCCCATGACGTCAGACACTATGGTCATCATTAAAAACTATTTTGAAATATTTTTGAAGTTTTTTTCTTTCTGGAATGAAAGTTTATATGAACATTAGCAATCCCAACTAGTAATGATATTAATGTCCTGTTTACAATTGCTACTTAATTAATAGTAGTCAATTAATAGTAACCCGCTTTTTAATTCTTTAAAATAAATTAGACAAAAATCTTTAAAAAATACTTAATTAATTATTATATATTCAAACAATCACAGTCATTAAACTTTACATTTTCCAGTAATAAAAAGGTATTTACTGTTAACTTTAATTATTTGATTTCAAAAATAACTAAGCATTCATTTAAGGAAAAGTCACGTGAGTGAATCCGTTGCATTTTGTTGATCACTTTTTATGCAGGAAATCGTTTGCCGTTTAAAATAATCGCAGATAGGATACTTAATATTATCGTTATCGATTCCGGTTATGTAGCGGAAACCTGTTCAGAAAACCAAAGATTACTCCGCCTATTTTTATTTATATTTGTCATTATCTATCAATGCTAAGAACATTAACTTCTCATGGACATTAAATTGTTTTTTGGCTTTTAAAGCGGTTGAGATTCTAAAAACGAGTTAGACATTAATTTCATTTAATTGTGGTACTCAAAAATTCGATAAATATAACATGTTATGTATTAAAAACGTGATAATATTATTATGACATAAAAAATGGCTTTTATAAAATCTGTCAATGAATTCATGATTGCTGTTTAGTAAATACATGGATGTATCAAAAAATTGTCAACAAATTCAGTTTAATTATTGAGCATAGTTTTCTTGGCTTAGATATACCACTTCAAACATAAAATCAAAAGTTTGTTGTAAGAAATTAAATAAAAATTATGCTATAACACCACAATTATAGCCTGAAAGACATCAATATCTTGTAAACCTATAAATTGAAAAATTTATTCCGATTCATAGGTAAATAAATGTTGTCTCCTTTTCTATTCAATATTGTTGCAAAGTAAGCGTTAAAGAACTTTCTGCTCTTGAAAAGTCGAAATACGACTAATTATGTACATAGAAAATCTTTTCAAACATGTGTATCAAACACTTTAAAAAGCTTGTATTATCGAACATTATTCACTATATCCATATTATTCGAAAACAGCAATCTGAAAATAATAAATTTGAAGTTAGATATTTTAAGATTAATTAAGATTATTTAAGATTACTATTCAAAATGCATCTAAATAATATAATGAGTCTCTTTAATGAATTTTTCAGTAAGGTTAGCTTTGTTACCTTACTGACCTTACTAATTAAAAATTACCCTCCTGATATTTAAAATTAAATAACAATTATCTATCGTAGTTTGGAATTCAACATTTGCGTGGTATAGACATTTAACTACGCGTGCACGCATTGGTATAATAAATTTTGAAACAATAAGAAACATTTTACTTATGAATTCATTTTTTCACACACAATTCTCAGACATAAACTCATACATATATTTATTTAAATGCATAATATTCTGAATAAAATACGGCATAAAATAGCATTCTTCCGCATAAAAGCTGCAATATTTTCTCTGAAACGAAAATGTGAGAAACACCATATCAATACATATAAAATCATCAGAATAATTCAACATTAGAAACAAATATATCAACACTCTCATATCTTTTAAAGATTTAATCTATTTTTCTTTTACATTTATCAGTACATAATCAGTAAATAAATTTAAATAAATTATACAAATACATAAATATTTCTAAATTTATCAATAAATAATCGGAAAATATTTTAAATAGTTAAAATTTTTCAAATAGTTCTAATAAAATTCGTCTGATAGTGTTCGCTTATGCAACAACATTGTATAAAAATAATTATTAATAAGAATAAAAACATGAATTTCAGAATAAAAATAATTATTTGTTTAAAATTGTTAAACAACGAGATGTTTTTAGAAAAAATTAATAAAAATCTGATTTCAGAAAACTGCGTTTCATTATAACTTCCCATGATTATTATCGTATTTTTCTGGTTTTCAACATCGAAGAATAATTTCAAAAGGCTATAAAATTTGTTAATTAAAAATTTGCTTTTTAATGATAATTTTATTATTCATTAAAAATCAGTAATACAATTTCAAGTATATTTTGCTAGAATTACCAAGAAAACGCTAATTTATTTATTTGATTTATATTGAGGAATTATTATATTTTACGGTTTGTTAGAATTATGCTGATAAATATATTTTTGTTTTCAATAATTAACAAAGAAATTCTTTAAATAATTTTTTGGTAAAGGGATAAAATAAGTTTTAACATAGTAAGTTAAACATTTATAAAAATAAATACTGTTTTAAACTTACAAAATTCATTATTTACAGCACATTTAATTGTTAAAATCATTTAAAAGAAATATTAGATGGAATGCCGACTGCTCTGTCTAGTGGTCAGAGTTTCTGTCTGTGGATAAGGAGGTTCTGGGTTCGAATCCTGGTTCAGGCATGGATGTACTTTCTCTCTCTATCTTGTTTTTGTCCTTTCTGTGTATGAATGAGGCGTCAATGGTTGCCTTCCCTATAAACGGGTTCCTATGCCATGTGTGTACTATGAAGCAATCGGTCACCACGCCAAATATGTTTCAGTATGAAATAGTGGAGCACCGCACCCCATATTGTCAGTCTAGCTGGCACAAGACAAAAAAAAATTAGATAGAATTCCACACACACACATTATATATAGTTCCAATTTTTATTCAATTAACATAAATTCAATCACTTTAGATGTCAATTTAATTTTATTCTGTAAATATTATTGACGAGTTTACAGTTTCAGTTGGAATGGAGTGGAAGATGTAATGCTATTTTGGATATAAAAACATACAGATTGTTTTAAGAATATAGTACGAATCAATATATAAGTTGTGGTCCTTAATTTTTTCATAAAGATGATTACTGCATGAGCATATGATTTAAAAACGATTGAATTCAAGAGATTAATCAATCAAGTATTTGTCATAAGCATTCTGCAGACGAGCTCACAGCAACTATAAATAAAAACAAGGAAAATATATTTTTCTTGGATCTAATGTCTCAAAATATGTACATTAGTAAATAATAGCGTTACATAATGAGATATTCATTGGAATGTGTATTATAAACCGTAAAATGCAATTTAGACACAAGGGCAGACCAATGCAGAAAGTTGTAGAAGTACAAGAAGCTAAAGCACATATCACCCATAGATTTTATTAAAATAAAATCAATCATTTATTATGAATTAATTTAATTTTTAGAAAAAATGCTTGCATTGTGTCATTTGATTTAGTTTCCTTTCACTGCATATTGAAATTCATTCAACTATAGAGAAAACTTACAATTTTAAAAGTAACATATCATTTTTCAAGCATTCTAGTTCAGAAGTTAAATTACGCCCAATAAAAAGTCAAACTGGCAACATCAAATCAAATATAAATAGACAAAACGTCTTTCTCAAAATGATATCCAACATTAACAACATTGAAATCTCAACTATTTCTTAAATCACGTCCCCATCGAGACTCTTGCATTAAGCACGTCGCCATTTGAAGCTGGTACGAAGGAACTAATTTTGCTCGTGCTTCGGAAATATGGGAAGAAGCGTTATCTGTTCTCCACCTGCAAGTTTTCGCATGCCTCAGACATCGTTTATCACATGTCCAACGAGAGTCTCCCGAATTCACAGTCGATAAGAATTTTATCGACAATCATTTCCGGAGAAAATGCATCCTAAAGAAGGCGTTTCATTTTGTAGTAAAAATAAATTACTCCTCATAAAAGTAAAAAGAATTCCACTCTCTTAAGCGGAAATAGCGATTATGTAGTAGCTAAACTAGCTGCCTTAAATAAATGGAAATCATGTGAATTTGCTATCTAAAAGTCTTATTCATAGCAGAATGCAAATAAAGTTATAAATGGCATAAAATGTAAACCAATAAAGGATTTGAATTTATAGATTTATATATATTTAAGCTGCAAATTAACTGCCTTCTGCATTATTGAAGTTAGAAATAAAAGTTTATATATTATATAATTAACATTAGAAATGATAACGCAAGCGCAATTTTATAATTTTAAAATTGCTTCATTCTTTATTCTTTTAATCCTTCTTATTGAAAATAATCTACAAAAATATATATTGTTATGATACTCCTTTAATTTTATTCGTATTCGCATTCATTCCATGAATAATTTGAGTAAATTTTTAATCGTTATTTTGTTTATAAATTTTAAATATTTTTACAAACAATAATGAGATAATACAACTCTACACTTGTTTTCATTTTGAAATGCAATAACACTTATGATAAAACTTACCACAGTTTAAAAAGTATTTTAGGGTAATCGATACACATTGTATACTGAGTGCGAGGCTATAATTACAAAAGTTTGTTTTAATATTTCTGATGATTTTTAATAACGTTATCAAAATTTTTCCCGAAATATGTAAAAACATTTTTCAGTCTCAACTTCAGTAAGCAACATATAATTGTTAAAAGACAACCAGAGTTGTTTCAATGCATTAACAAGACTACGAAAATGGGAGACACTCAACCTATTCGACTGAAACGTTTGGAGCAAAAGCAATTACATCTTTAGAAAATACAGCAAGTACAGACTTATTCCTAGAAAATGTAAAATAAAATAAACTTCAATTTTTTCATCGTGATTTTTTTCGCAGACTGAAAAAATCTAGTTAAAGCTAGAATTCCGTCATTGATGTGGAATAATTCTTATCATATTCGAAATTTATAAAAAAAAGCGTAAAATATTATTACTCTAAGTATATGCATTACATCTCAAAGAAAATGTATATTTTTCTTATTCGATATGACTTTGTGTCACTAAGTATAAACATATTGTTCAATAATGACGTGAGAGAAAATATCATTGATAAATATTTAAGCAAAAATAGCCCAATGCAAAAACATTTTTCCAGCAATATTTTTAAACAATATGCAAATTAATTTTTCACTTTCCATTTTTCTCTATAGACTTCGAAACTGTTACTCTAGAAATCCCACATCTGTGAATATACATTGCCCAATATTGAAAATGGAACACCAAGGAGTTGAATGAGAGAGAGACGGAACTCGACAAACATAGAAAGATAGCAATAAACAATAAGCGATCTGTATTCCGAAATGATATGCAAAATACAGAGGGAGAACAGGATAGGGTCAAAAGGCTGTGCGACCACCGTGGACGGAGATACACGAAGCGACATTTCTAAGCAACAGAGGCAATGAGAGTACAGATGGCGTCCAGAAGAATGGCTCTTTATTCCCTGTCAACCATTTGCCAAAGTGCGATTTCTGAAGGAAACAGTGGCAAGGTCTGCAATTGGCGCCCAATCTTATCCCAAACGTGTTCGATTGATAATAGATCTGGCGAGCGCGATCACCAGGGAAGTGGCTGTACACCCTACAGGCCATGTTGGCTGATGCGAGCAATAAACGGTCTGGCGTTATCCTGCTGATAAAGGGCATTGAGCACCTCTTAAAAGTAGGGGAGTGTCGGCGTCTGTAGCGCGTCATACACGTAACATTGAGGTATCATAGTGCAATGAATACGATCTAGAGGTGACCTGGAATCGTACGCAATGGCAGTCTAAAGCATTATGCCATTGTCAAGCTGTAGGGTTTTTCACAATTGCTGCAGGATTGGACCTGTTTCCACGTCGACACCACATTTGTACGCGGTGACTATCACTGAAAAAACAGAAGCATGTCTCATCTAAGAAGACGATCTTGTGCTGCACCGTGGTCAACATCTCTTCAACCCAGTACCATTCCAGACGTTGGCATTTATGCTAGGAGGTCAATGGCAGTCTTCTTAATGGACGGCATGAGTGCAGACCACTAGCAAACAATCGACAGCAAGTGGCTCTACTGTATAGGGAAGCCTCAGTGTGTCTGGCACATGCTGCAGTATTTCGGCAGACATGCTTCGCGGGGACGCCTCCCATCGGACGCGCCGATCCACGCGTGTTAATGTCACGCTGGCTTCACCAGCATTTCGCAAACATTCCACAGTTTTTAGTTTTTACCATCTTCTCCAAGCCGTTGCAATGTAGAAACATTCAGGTGTCTGTCAGCTGTGATATGCCATAAGGAACAACATGCCCTTCTCAGTTCGATCACCATGCTTCTCCAACTGACGATGGAATTGATTCCATCGACGAAGGTGTGGAATGCTCTGCAAAACAACCTTTGTTGTACGAACAAAAATTCAAAGATTGTTTTCTAAGCAGCTAAAGCAGCGCGAATGTTGCCCACACTACCTTTTCCTCACCTTATATTTTATCCTACGTATGTTGGAGAGACGCATTTCATATCATTTGCATAACTCGGTAAGGTATATCTACCCTAAAACTTGCATAATTTGCTGGTCACTGCTTTTTGGTGTCTTATGGACCTGTTGAAGTCAACAAGTGTTCAAGCTGCAATTAAAACACTAATGAAGGAAATATTGCTGAACATTTATTAATATTTGAGAATTTTAAATGATAACGCTGTGAAAGATATTGGATGACTTTAGACACATAAAAGTTAATAATAATATTGAAATTTATAGGCTACCCAGTACAAAATTGAAATGAATATTTCGATAAAAACACTTATTAAGGAATCCATGAGAGAAATACTAACAATTAAGGAAACACTTCTTAAGGAATCGATGTTATGGAGTGTATTTTATAGAAAATTAACTCAGAAAAAAAAACAGTAGGCTTTAAGGGAAATGACAATTGTTAAATTGAATGATAAATTTTTAAAAAAAGCTGCTTCTTAATGAGTTAGGTTTGGTAAAACTCTAGCTTGATGTTTTAGACGGTTGCCAATTTTATTTGTAAATCTGAGAAACAAAAAAAATATTAAGATTAAGAACTAGATCAGGAATTTATATGCTGAGAGTAGGAAAAATTTTACGCATTAGTTAACTATTAGATATCAACAGTTACTTGAATTTTCTTTCCCACAATATGAAGAAGTTATTGTTAATTTATAAGACATTTTTAAGCTGTACATTTTAGATAGAGAAATGTTTATTTAAACAATAATATTCTTTCTATAAGTTTACATTTTTCATATAATTATATAGTAGAAAAATGATGAAGTTATCAAACGAAAAGAGTAGATATGTGGCAAATATTATTACATTATAAATGAATTAAAAGCATTTACCTTTTTTCAGAAAGGTAGATATAAAAAATTCATGCATGTCAAATCAGGTATCAATATTTTGAATTATTTCTTTTAATTATAATTTATATATGATTATAATTTTTTTAATTGATTTATATTTAAAAAAATATTCTTGTGTATAAATTTATACTACAATGTCCTTGTATTTTTCATTCGTATTTAATGTAAGAATAAAAATTTTTAAGTGATGAAAATGCTATCGAATGATAATATATATTTTTATGTTCATTTCAATAAAAAAAATATTAAAATTTCCACTGAAATTAAAAAAAATAAAATTCATAAATATATAGAAAAAAATTTATTTTGTAAAATTCTACAAGGCAAATACCTATAAGCAATTATCAATATTAAAAATAAATTTGAAACCCATTATATCTATTTTCAGACAAGATTATAAGATGATAAGAATCGTGATTTTTTTACATCACGATTTTCTCACCTTGTAACCGTAATCAAGCTATAAACTTGGTGAGGAAAATGAATTCACCGGTATGAATTATTGATATTATATCATCATTCGTGCAGATGAGATTTTTTCTATTTGAATAACTTAGTGTAGAAGGTAGAAATATGAAATAATCAGTAGAAGGAATCCTCAAAGTGGTTTTAAATTTATACTCTTGTAAGTAAAGATTTCAAAGGTGCTACTGTTTAAAAACATTTTATTATAACATTCGAAAATATTATTTGAAATTGAAAACAAAAAAAAAATGTTAAAAATATTTTTGCATCAACTGTTAGAGCTGATATGATTTGAGAAAAAGGATTAAATATAAATATAAGACTTTTTTAAATAAAATAACACTCATTTTACTGAAAAATATGGTAAATAGTAATGGAAAAGTATTTTTTACATAAATAATAAATACAAATGTATTTCTAAATTAGTTTATAAGAGATATTCTTGCCCGATAATTATAAAACTAAAATATCTTATTACATTATAGGTTGCATATCTTGTTTTTGTATGATTTAATTTTCCATGTTTAAAAAGCATTTTCCAATCTAATATAGTAATATTCATTTTTCTTTCAAACTTTGAATTTAAAAATATTCGCTTACTAGTGAAGAGCCATGAATTGTTTAATTGAATTATAAAACAGTTGATGAAACAAAACTGTCCTTTTTTATTTCTGACTTCATTCTAAAATCTTCAAAATGCGAATTTCGCCGAAAACATTTTATTATATATATATATATATATATATATATATATATATATCCTTTCCATGACTAAAATCTGAAATTTTTTTCCAATGGCAGATTATAGACAGTTACAACTGCAACATAGTCTATTAATCTATTGTTCCCTGACACCCAAGGAACCGGACAGAAACAACGACTTCTTAGCCACCGAGGCGTTGCCCCGGGTGCATCACAGGGGGTGGGCCACCATCGCACACTCACACATGTGCCATAGGGACCCGTTTATAGGGTAGGCATCATTCATAATTCATTCACACACACAAGGAAAGGACAATGACAGGATAGAGAGAGAGAGAGAAAGTACATCCATGCCTGAACCGGGATTCGAACCCAGGACCTTCCCATCCTCATTCAGGCACGCTAACTACTAGACAAGTTGGCCGGCAAAAAATATGAAATATAAGTTGCATTATGTTTATTTAAAATAACAAAATTCAAATGGTTGCTTTTTAGACCATTATCATATTTAGAATTATGTACAACTAAACTACTGGCCATTAAAATTGCTACACCAGGAAGAAATGCAGATAACAAAATGATATTTATTGGACAAATATATTATAATAGAAAAAACAAGTGATTAAATTTTCAAAATTGGCTGGATACACCCTGAGAAATCAATACCCAGAACAACCACCTCTGGCAGTAATAACAGCAGTTATACGCCTGGGCATTGAGTCAAACAGAGATTGGATTGCATGTACAGGTACAGATGCCCATGAAGCTTCAACACGATGCCACAGTTCATCAACCGTAGTGACGAGCCAGTCGCTCGGCAACTATTGACCAGACGTTTTCTATTGGTGAAAGATCTGGAGAACGTTCTAGCCAAAGCAACAGCCGAACATGTTCCGTATCAAGGACGGTCCGTACAATACCGGCAACACGCGTTCGGGCATTATCCTGCTGAATCGTAGGGTTTCGCAGGGCTCGAATAAAGGGTAGAGCCACGGGTCGTAACACACCAGAAATAAAACGTGCTCTGTTCAAAGCACCGTCAATGCGAACATGAGGTGACCGAGAAATGTATTGAATGGCACCCCATACCATCACGCCAGGTGATGGGCCAGTATGACGATGACGAATGCACGCTGCCAGTGTGCGTTCACCACGATGCGGCCAAACACGGATGCGGCCATCATGATGCTGTACACAGAACCTGGATTCATCTGAAAAGATGACGTCTCGCCATTCGTGCGCCCAGGTTCGTCGTTGATCACACCATTGAAGGCGCTCTTGTCTATGACGCAGCGTCAAGGGAAGCCGCAGCCATGGTCACCGAGCTGAGAGTCCATGCTGCTGCAAACGTCGTCGACCTGTACGTGCAGACACTTGTTGTCTTCCAAATGACCCCGTTTCTTGACTCACGGCTCGTGACGTGGTTGCACGATTCATTACGGCCATGCGGATAATATGCCTGTCTTCTCGGCTGCTAGTGATAGGTAGCCGTTGAGATCCCGCATGGCGTTCCATATTACCGTCCTGAACCCATCGATTCCATATTCAGCTAACAGTCATTAAATCTCGACCGACGCTAGCAGCAATACTGCGATAAGATAAACCGCAATCCCAGTACGCTACCATTCGACCTTTATCAAAGTCAGAAACGTGCTGGTACGCATTTCTCCTTCTTACGCGAGGCATCACAACTTTTCACCAGGCTACAACGTTCAAATGCAATTTGTGTATGAGGAACCGGCTGAACAATTTCCTCATTTAAACACAATGTAGTTGTCGCTACTGGCGCCTGCTTTGTCTGAATGCGCTGAAAAGCTAATCATTTGCATATCACAGCACCTTCTTCCTTTCGTATAAATTTAACGTCTGTAGCATGTCGCCTTCTTGGTGTAGCAATTTTAATAGCCAGTAGTCTATTTTAAAAAAAGGTATATTTAAATGTTTTTGTGCCTTATTTTTCAAAGCTCACTTTTATCCATAATAAAATGCTGGATTTCAAAATTAAATTTGCCAATTTTTTCAAAAAATCTCATTTTGAATTGTATCACTGAAACATTTGATAAAAAATGGTTAAAATTTGTTTACTTTAAATGATCGGACAGTTTGCTGATACTATTTGGTTTCGCATTTTGGCTAAAGAATTTTGGCCTCCCACTTAAGAAATCCCTTAGAGAGGGAGGCTTAGTAAGTGTCGCATCCTAACTGAAAAACGAGAATTCTTGTAATTCCGATTGAGGAACCAAGCATAATATTACCTGATCTAGTTTACCATTTCCAAAGATATTGTTTTACTTAGAGGACATTTATTCCATTGCTCACCTTCGACTGAGTCAGCATAGAACATATTATTTTATAGTTGAATGAAAGACATTTTCAACCAGGCTATCATCGTGGCATCTAGATAAAGTCAAATAAATTTTGAATTCCATCTAGATATACTTGAATAATTTCTTTATAATATTATTTAATGCAATCCAGAAATACACAATTTTAATGTATTGAGTTCTGACAGTTCTGAATCGATACAGAACTTATTACTTTATAGTTGAAAGAAAGACACCTTCAACCAGGTCACCATTCAAGCAATTAAATTTTAAATTTCTCATATAGAGATAAACTATAATAGTTTCTTTAAAATATTATTCAATGAAATCTAGAAATACACAGTTTTAATGTATTGAGTTCTGATAATTCTTAATCGATACAGAACTTATTACATTACAATTGAAAGAAAGACCCCCTCAACCAAGTCACCATTGGATCTAGATTCAATCAAATAAATTTTAAATTTCATATAGATAAACTATAAAAATTTCTTTAAAATATTTTTTGTTCAATGAAATCTAGAAATACACAGTTTTAATGTTTTGAGTTCTGACAATTCTGAGTCGATACAGAACTTATTACTTCATAGTTGAAAGAAAGACACCTGCAACCAAGGCCATCGTTGGATCTAGATAAAGTCAGATAAGTTTTAAATTTCACAGCGATAAGCTATAATAGTATCTTTAAAAGATTATCATTCAATGAAATGTAAAAAAAAAACACTGTTTTAAAACATTATAGCTTACATATCAGATTAGCATTTATAATCAGTTTAAGAAAATTATTAAATTAAATTATAAATAATTCATCAGAATTAAGTATTGAACTTTATGAAAAATTGTTCAGAAACAATACTTAACTTCAAAGGAAAAACTCAGACTCTTGAGAAAAATGTCGTCAAAATGATGCCAAAAAATTGCACTTGTTGAAGGCATAAAAACATCTGTGGGATAAATTGATTCATTTCTTATTTCGCAACAAAATATTTTATGTACTAAGAAAATGTTTTATGAGAATAATATTAGAATATTTTTTCATCATAAAAAACGAAAATTTGCTCAATTCTTTTTGAAAATGTCTTTAATAAGTTCATACATTTTTTATTTAGATTTTAAAGTTATTTTCATAAAAATAGTTTGGATTTATGCTACGTGTGTTACATTTAACTAGTTACAATGTCTATGTAAATGTGTTAAGTTAGATTTAATTTTTTTTTCATATTTTAGTAACTGAAATATTTATGAAATACTCATAATTAATATACACGAGTGTGTCTAAGTGTAAATGCACACATATATCTATACTTCTCTTTGTTTTATAGATGTAATCAAAACTTTTCCAAATGCAAAACATTATTTTTGAACATTTAATTATGAAAATCCAATTTTTCAGCAATATGTAATTACAATAACCTAGGAATTTATTTATTTATTATTAGCAAAAATGTAAATTATCAATATTGCGCGTAATGTTGTTTCTTTACAATAGATTATTATTATATATTACATACCAATTAAAGTCTAAGTATACAAATAACACTTAGACTTTAATTGCAATGTATGATAGATAAGAGGGCAAATTTCACAACAATTATAAATGCTATTCTTAAAAATTTCTCTAAAAATAAAAAAGTGAACAAATTTAACGATGATTTTTCTTCATTGCATTCCAGTAATTCTTCGTTTATTTTTATTAAAGTAAAATTATTAAAATTAGAGAATAACAATTTAGAATCAATTATTTTTCCTAATTAATATCAATTAAAGATAATTTAGTTCCTTCTTAACGAAGCACTTCGTTTTAAATCAAAATATTCTGAAATATTGTATGCATTATAAAATTTATTTCCTCAGTTTCGGAACTTAAGTGGTATTAATGTATTTTAAATTGATGTATACAAATGTGTAAAATGATTCTCATAATTTATTGAACAATAACAGTGGTTGAGACAGTTTAAGAGGACATTCATTCTTATTGTTCCTTGAAGCGTCGGTCAAAGAGCTTTTAGAGAGACTCAATAGCAATAGCGGAAATAAGGAAACCTCTTCTTTCTGAGTTCAATGCCTTCAAACTTGCTGCTTACTTCAAATTTATGTGAGAAATGAAATAAAATTATGAAACTTTATAAGGCTTCAATAATACATTGAAACTTTTATTCACTTACTTTTTGAATTAAACTGAATTTATAAATATTTTCTGATAAATTTTATATTTATTGAGCATAATATAATTTTTATAGTAGTGACATGTTTTTGATTGTAGAGTTGAGGATGTGCATTTTTAAATGTGTAATTTACAATTTTGTCTCGATCAGATCAAATTATATTAGAATAAACATAAATATTCTAATTTGTCTAATGTTTAATTTAAGTTTAACAAGTAAAAGGAAATATGAGAACACACAGTAAAAATAAACAGTTTCTACGTCATTTAATATTGCAAATTTAAATTAATTTTTTAAATTTTTTCAATAATATTAAGTTTGGCTAAATATGTTTTAAATTATTAAAAATACAATAAAAACTAATATCAATGAAAGAAATTTTTAAAAAAGTTTAT
Organism: Latrodectus elegans; assembly: GCA_030067965.1. Taxonomy (NCBI): domain Eukaryota; kingdom Metazoa; phylum Arthropoda; class Arachnida; order Araneae; family Theridiidae; genus Latrodectus; species Latrodectus elegans. Next base: position 2,732,173 of record CM057818.1, read on the forward strand.
TGCTTTCTGGATTTTTGGTTTTAAGCATTGGAGATATTTTATACTTCAATAGTTTTCCTTAAATTCTCATATTATTTATAAATTTCAAGACTCTAAATTTTTACTGCCTTAATTAAGACAATAAATAAAGTGCATCAAGAATAATCAATTTTAAGAAACATACGAAAAGGTTTCCCACTAAAGTATTCACAAAGAAAATACTTTTATCAAAATGTTTTCTACAATGCAAACTCGATTCTCTTGCCCAGATCTGCGATGAACACAAGAATCGAAGATTTTTCTCGTGAGCTTATATTTTCTGCACAATAAGATTATTCTTTCTTAAATGATAATGTTCTTATCAGTTAATGACATTTAATCAACGTTGAGAAACTTAAAAAATTCAGATTAAGGAAAACAGTATGGGAAAGACACTTAATAAAAAAATGATGGGCATTTTAGTAAGCATACTTTAACAAATTAAGCCCGTTGTTTATACATTCATACCAGTGCAGGTGAGCCTCGGACTGTACCTTAAGGTTAACGGGTTTTGAATATTCACCCATCACCAACCGTCTCATAATTTTGAACCTCGGTCTGTTGATGAGGTCACATCTGAGATGACATCCTCCTCCCTACATCTACAACAAACCAACGAAAAGATTTTGGATGTCATAGATTAAAGTGGACAAATCCCCAACCCAGTGTGGGAGAATATGGCCACCCTACCAATTACTGCCCTAAGCAAATTATGCTTCACTTTCCTGATATTAATGGGAACCAGAGTGAAGCTACGGAGCCACTGGAACTCAAGCTTTATTTATAAGGAATAGCATTAAAAAGTAATAACAAAAACAATCATCGTAGAAATACTGATATATTTGAATTGTCCGTTAAAAAGAATCTTTAGTTACACTAAAACTTTTAGGATATCCACTTTTGTTAGAACTGATACAAATGGTTGATAAATTCTATTTCACTTTCATGTATTCTTTTATGTCACAGTTCTTGAAAAGTTCAAAACAAAATTTATAAAAGTTTTTTTTTATCTAAAAAAATTGGGAAAATGATTGACCGCTTGAAATTTTGAATTTATTGCTACCTGCGCAACCCAAATATTAACTTCAACTTGAACAATTATGAGCGTTAAAAGGGCGGATGAAACTGAAATGGAAATAAAGTTTCACAGAATTATTTCAAGAAAACGTGTTTTTTGAAGTATTTGAATACAATGCATATAGTTTATTCTCAATTATTGCTATATGAAATTGCCTACATAGACATAATTAGTTGTAACGAAAGATGGGCTTTTTGATAAAAACGCAGAAGGAGGCATGAATAAGAAATAAAGTAATAAGTTGAACATCTTTAAATGATTAATGATATGGATTTTTACCTTTTAATCTTTTAAACTCTCTTCGTGACTTATCAAAAATGGTCTACAACCCACCAGAGGGTCGCAAACAACGATTCTGAAACCAAGTATGGTAAAGCCATTAAGTATTAAAAATGTTTTAGTATCTTAAGAAGCATGAAATCATTGTTGAGAAAAAATTATTTATTTATAAACTAATCTAAAATGTATATATTCATAGATTTCTTTCTCCTATTTATATTATTAGTTAAATTCAAAATACGTCTTAACTTCAAATAAAGCAAAGATTTCAAAATATTTAAAATAAAATAAAAATGCTATAAATAAACACAGAAAATGGGCAGATTCTATTTTTATGCATTTTTAACTTTTATTCATTTTCAGCAGGCAAAGAAAAACATTTAACACTTAAAGCTTGTTTTTACTTTTACAGATCTAATTATGTCTGAGGCGAATTAAGAGTTCTTACTTTTTTTTAGAAACTTTAATATTTTAGAAATTAAATTTCGTTAACAGGAACACATACTTATGATAAAATTATAATCTTGCAATATAACTATTATATTTATAAAATTATGAGTATAATTCATCCTAAAAACTTAAGTTTCTTTACAAACAAAACAAACTTACTTATCGTGAAGTATTATTAATAAATTTTAAAAAGTGTCAATTTTTTTAAGAACTTAAAATTTACATATATAATAACTTAACAATGTCTTTCCTTATTTTATTGACAGTTTTTCAAAAAAAAATGATATATCAAAACAAATTATCCATTTTAATAAATTTTTCTTTTTCTGTTTAGTAGAATGGCAATTTAATTTTTATAATATTTCGACAAAACATTTTCAAACCATATTTTTACTATCTAACACTTATTTTTATGATTCTCCCTTTAGGTTTTAGGGACTATTATACCAAAGTCCTTACTTAATAGTAAAAACGACCGTTTACTGTATTATGTTAATTATAAACATAAAGCTATATTATTTTACTGATGCAGATTTGATATAAATCATTAAAACTGCTTATATTAATTTAATTTAAAGCATTAAGTTTTTTAATTGAAAATTTTAAAAATTAAACTCTAAAAAAAGGTTTCAAGATATTAATTTTAAAATTTTGAATTTTTTTCAAAATTCAAATTTAAAAATTCATATCTTAAATTTATATTATAACTTGAAATTTGCATTTCGAATTTTTTCAAAATTCAAAAGTTTAAATGCAATGCTTGTTTTGATTTTTCATAACTTCTGAACAAAGTATAAAAACTGTAATGTCTTAAGTTATTTTACTTCTTCGAAATGGGGTTGAATTTAGTTTGATCATTTTTCCCTTTACCATCATCTAGATTAGATGTTGTTATGCCTGTTATAAAGTTACCAAATTATTTACATCTTAATTAACTACCGTTTTTTTTTAATATTAAAAAATACATAATTGCTGCTTTTATAGGAAAAAATAACTAAGAATTCAGTTTCTCTTAAAAGTATTAATCTAATATTTCCATTTCACTTTTTTGTCAGTTTTCCGGAAGCAATTTAAAAATAAATTACTTCCGGTTAACGATAACCGGGGAATTTTAATGAACGATTTATTTATTGCTGATTTGACAGATTTTTAAATATATTTACTAAAATGACATTGCTGATAATTTGCCAAAAATTATTAATCATATTCGAGGAAATTAAATCAAGTACACATCAGATTATTACGTATAATATTTCCACTTTTCTAATGTTAAAATTAGTTTTTGTTTTTAGTTACCCTAGCGTAGTTTCATTTTACCACAACATTTATAAAAATTTATTCAATACACATATATATTTTAGCGGGAAATCAACAAAGTTGGTAAATAATTTTTTTAAATAATCGTCAATAATAAATACAATTTAAAAACTCATAATTTAATAAATGTTGAATGCTTTTTAATAATTATCACATGAGTTACTGAAAGCATTTCATATACTTAAATACAAGAAATTTGCAATGATTTCTAATCCTATGAAAAAAATATTATGCAATAGCAAAATTACACCATAAAGAAATTACTTTAATTATAAATAATTTCAAAAATAAAGTAATAAAAAGGCTTATATGACAAACTTTTAAATAAAAAATCGCACGTCTTTATTAAAAATTTTTTAATTGAAAATAACTTATCAAATATTTTTAATTTTTATATTTTTAAAAATTTATTGTTTCAATTTATATTTAATTGTTATTTTACTAAAAAAATTATTTTATTTTATTTTCAAAAAACTGTTATTATAATTATTTTTTGTTAAGTTTGTTACGCAAGAAAATGGAATATGTTAATTAGTATTGTTTTTCCATAGAATGAAAATAATTAATTTATTTTCAAAAGTAAATTTTTGTAACTTATATATAAGCTGAAACAAAAATAGCAAAGTCTCAAATACATACGAAGTTCATGTTAGAATTTAGTATAATTTGTATTCCTCTATGTTTATAATTTTATGAATTTCAAAAAGAAAAAGTCATTTTTGACTGATGTGTGTCTTTTTTAAAACATTAAACTCAGAAATGTCGGTTAAACGGAAAAAAAGCTAAAATCAATGGAAATTTCGTTATGATTTTTGAAAAAAATTTGCTTTACAGACATTTTTATTTTCATGAAGTTTCCTTGAGTGAAACAATGGTATTTATGTTTCTTTTAACATAAAGTTTTGTTATTCTAATTTTTTTTTAACTTGGAATTAGCTTTAAAAAGTTATAAAAAAAGTATAAATATGTCATGTTGATTCACTATTTAAAGAAATTTTAGTGAAGAATTTTATTGGAGATTTTATTGCCGGAAACAAGAAGTAAATAATCAGTTATGACTTCATTTAGTGAACTTATTAAATTTGTTTGGTAGTGTGATAATCCTTAACCTTTAAGTATATATTAAACTTAGATTTTATAACTAAATGTTAAAACTCTGCTCGTATATTATTATGAAGACTGTGTTGATTTTAAACAATGAGATTGAGTTGATTAAATGCAAGTGTTATTTATAAACGTAATGATTGCTTAAATTAGAAAAGTCAATTTTTCAATTAATCTCCATTTACACTAGATTATATATAATTTGCTGTGTAAATTGCGTGTGTTGATTTTAAAAGGATTTAATCTTGGAACTCTTCAAAATTGTCACTGTAAGGCAGGCTTCAGTGAGATTTAAATATATATGTACTAAATAAAGAGATGTAATATGTTCTATAGTTCTAATCGGTTAGAATGTCATTAATCGGAATAATAATGTAAAACTTTACTAGTCCTCTTAGAAAAAACAGGTTATCACTTCTTAATGAAAACATGAGAGAGAACCGTACAATCAATAATATAAGTACAGACGAATTTTTAGTTTGATGTGATGAGATTTCTTCATCGTAATCATAAAAATATGTCTCCTAATATATCTGCATAGTATTAATTATGTGGTTAAATATTTTTAGCACAGGTAATTGCTTAAAAATTATATTTATTATAATTATAAAATAATACCACTATATTTGTCTGATATGGGAATTTAATTATTTTTTTATCACGAATTATTTTTAATCGATAATAGAATTCTTTAAGAATGCAATTAATTATTACATGAAAATATAATTTCAACAAAACTAATAGACGAAATACTATTATTTTATGCAGATTTGCCTTGTACACCAAAATAATTATCAAATTTTTCATATTAAAATTTTACAAAGTATTTCTTCATATACATTATTTATCATTGTTTTTTGTGAAAACATACATTTTTATTTAATTATGGTACCGCAAAGGTAATGCTAATGCTTCTTCATTAAATTTTCATTCTCGTTAATAAGAAAAGTTGTTTTGGAAATATTAACAGAGTATATAAATGAAAATTATATGTTTTATCTTAACTGAATTATTATAGAAATACTTCTTTTCAAAAAAGCAAGGAAAACTAATATTTTCTATATTAATATGACAAATTATCTTTTATTAACATTGAAAATATAAGCGTTATTGTTTGTTTATTTCACTTATTATAAAGCTGGTAAAATGTTTTTTCTCTAATATTATAGTTACATACTTCTTTTTGAATTATTAATTATTCCATACATTGTATTTTATCTTCGACATAGTTTTAGAATAGAATTAATTATCATTTTTGTCATTCTAAAGAGATAAAATTAACTGAAATAATGAGAAAAGCTTTGAAGCATAAAAACTAAACTCCTTAACTACTTGTAATCATCATTAAGCAAAATGTTTCAAATGCATCTTTCCCACAAGAAAGAAATCCATCTTCTCCATCTTTCCACATGCCAAGTTACACTACTCTTGCGCATGTGGACTCAGACTTTGTTTCCATTCATCGTCTCAAGGACGGTACGAATGAAGGGGGGAAAAAAGGAATAAAGCACAAGAGAGAAACGAATGTCAGTTGCAACATTCGAGTGAAGAAATCCACTTTTGACCGATGCCACTTGGCAACAATCGTTTCGTCCTATAATAATCATTACTGTGGCTCCTTAAAATGAGGACATGTATACGAATTCGGCCTTCAAGTGCGATAAACTGTTTAATCATAAGGATTAAAGATCATATGATGAGATACTATCATCCAGATGGCGTTTAGGGATGAAAACGATGGAAGGTGCTACCTTTAGCGCATGCGCGTGTCATGAGAGGGGAAAATATCGAAAAAAACATTTGCAAGAAGTTAAACTACATCGTCCATCTTGGCGACAAAAGCATTTTTGTAAATGGTAAAATATATTGATGATAAACGTTTAAATATTTAAAAAATATTTTTTAGGTACATATTACATTTCTGTACTTGTCATTTCGAATTATAGCCTTTTCGTTTTTAAAATATTAACACTTCCAAAATATTATTTGTTTAATATATATTTAAATATTATTGAATCTATAGTAAATTTAGCATCATATCATAAATATAGAAGGCAATACGTTCAGGTAAATTTAACTTAATTTTAAAAATTAGTAATTTTGTGATCGCGAAGTTAATTAAGGGTTAATAAATTCCATCTAATTTTGTGGGTAAATTCACATAATTTGCAACTAACTAATGCTTCCTAAATTTGCTTTTGAAAATCAATAATATAAATTTGAAGTATATTAATTTTCATAAAAGAAAATTAATCAAAAAAATATTAAGTTTATGTCAAAATGCCATAAAATGCTGTAAAAGAAAAAATAATAATAATTTTGTAATTAAAATAAATATAAGAGAGAAATAATTTTTTTTCCTAAATAATAAACCTAAATTCTAAAATAAAAAATACAAATTAATATGTTTTAAATGTTGGTGAAAAACTAAAGAACTGGAATAAAATTGCTTCTAAGCAATTTAATTCTGCGATAATCATAAAATTGTTAAATTTTCTTATGATTACTTGAATAATATCGTGTTTCTTGTTTTGTGAATGAAGTAAACGCATTAAAAGAAATAATGGTCTGTCTGAGTGCTTGTACTGCATGTCAATTAAGGTATGCGGTAAAAAAATATTTACAGACAACACATGGGAAAAACACATAAAACTGTCATCTCCTATTAATAGATAGCGTGGAATTCTTGAATAATTATAGAAAAACTTTTTACTGAGTCTCTCTCATTATTTTTAAGAAAATTGAAATGTTAGAAAATCATTTTTTAGTTTCATTTTTTTTTATCCTTCTTGCTTTATTTTTTTATGAGTTATTTAGTTTTCCTTTTTTTTATATGTTATATTTATTTGGAACTTTATCGTTTTATTTAAACTCTGTGCGCTATTTTTTTCTCTGAAAATAGTTTTTACTTAATTCCAAATATAAATTTGTACTTACTATTTCTTAAAAATTTAAATTTTATTTTAAATTTTTTACATCAAGAAAACGATTTTGAAATATGATTGTAAACTGTACTGTATGTAAGCAGATAACATTGTTTCTGTTTAATTACTAATCGTAATTTAAATTAAATTTTTTACTATGAAAGTATTTTAATAGCGATTATATATTTCAATTATATTGCTTTTTCGATCTTATTTTATCTCTTCTTTTTTTTTTAATTAATTTCATGTGCCACTTAAATTCTCATATTGCACATAACTTATATTTTGAATAATACTTTTTCTTTATTCAATATCATTAATTTTATTTTATCAAACAAAATATTGAAGTACAAGAGCTAAGTTGTGATTTGGGAAAAAAAACATCCAAAATTTCATCAAAAATATTTAAATAGATAATATAAAAAATTGTATCTAAGCCAAAATCATCTGAAAATTCTAATCAAAGTTAATATATTTAATATTAAATATTATTAAATTAAATAACTAATTTTGAACAGTATGTTATATTCATTACAGTAAATATTTAATTTTAGATTCAATAAATTCTAAGAAAACACACTCCATTGTTTTATTTCATTGTTTTTGGTTAGGTATTTTTTTTGTTATTTTATGATGTGTTAAACAAAGATGTGTGAGAAATTTAACTGAACAAACTCTAATATATTTAAACATGAACACTTCAAGTTCTGGTTGTAAATTATATTTTTCCACATTATGATTAAATACATAAATAAATAATCTGCCGCCCAACTTGTCTCGTGTTCAGAGTCCCTGAGGATAAAGAGGTCCTGGGTTCAAATCCCGGTTCGGGCATGGATGTATTTTCTCTTTCTATTTATCCTGTCTTTGTCCTTTCCTTATATGAATGCGTTGAGAATGGTTGCTTACCCTACAAACGGATGCCTATGCATGTGTGTATTGAGGAAGTCGGACTCCACACCAAAATATGATTCAGTTAGAAAAGTGGAGCAGCGCATCCCATAATGACAGCCTAGCTGGCACACGACAACAGCAACAACATAAATAATTTAAAGTTACATTCATTTTCAAAAGTCTTTTACATTAATGAAATATCTATTTGAATATTTACTGTGGAGAGTTAAAATATTTCCATTAAAAGGGAAAACAATCATTTTTAATCATAAATCAAATAAATTATGCGTTCACCATAAATTAATATTGTTAACATCTTATAATGTCAAACCAAATTATTTTATCTAAAATATAAAATCACACACACACAACAGCATAATAAACTAATAAATATAATGCATTAAACAGCTGACTGCTTACTACAACAAAAATAGGAAATCTTTTCCCCATTTCAAAGTCAACATTTTTCGATCGAAGAATTTTTATCGCTATATTACCTCATTCTTTTCAGAAATGCAAAACATTTTCTTAACCCCAAATCTGTTCTTTAGCAGGGTATGGATTTGTACGTGGACCCACAACAGGGGGGGGGAGTAAAGAAGACGACGACGCGTAAGTGTGAGATGACTACTGTCGTCGTCTGGAGACGAGTTACAGTATCAGGAAAAGAAAAGGAATGCAGGAGTAAAAAAAAAGGGAGAAGTAAGTTTTATTTCATTGACGACTCTTTGGCGTCTTCTTTCAATCGATTTCATTCACGAGAAAGAAATTCCTTTATATTTTTTGTTCCGTTTTTCCCCCCGGAAACGTTAGAGTTTTTGCAACTGAAATTCATTAATTTTTGTTGGGAAACAAGGAAATAGTTAGATAACAGAAAGATTTTACTGACAATGCTTGAAAGGAAACATTCTCTTTGGGGATCGAATGTTATACTTAGTTCCAATCAATAGCACGCCACTGAATTGTGCGTGAAATCCCAATTAAATGCAATTGTTTCTGAGCTACAAAGCAGAACAAGATTGGAAGGGAGTTGTGTTTGGGGATAACAACTACACTCAGAAACTCGAGTGTGCTCAAACTTAGAACCACATAATGTCAAGGTTGGTTAACTATTCACAATGAGGTACACTCACATTATTGTCTCTAATCAATGGAAAAGCTGGAATTAAATTAAAAGAACTTTGCATCTTCTTAAAATGTTAGCCGTTAAATTTTCGCATCTTATTTTTACCAAATAATATGATTTCCATACATAAATAATAATAAATACATGTATATAAAATTTAGAATCACATTTCATTGATATTATTTTTTAATTGAAGTTAACTTCAAAAACTGACTCAACTAGAAATTAATTTTGAATACATTCAAAATTATTTCTAGCATTTATAATAAATTAAGCGTAGAACTTGTTTTTCGATTTAAGTCATGGAACAAATCTTCATTTTAGATTCAAATGAAGTTAAATATACTGTATCATTATTGAATTTCCAACAAAATTACGAAACATATTTGATTATCAAATATAATAATTATTAAAATTTGTGTCAAGTGTCTAACGAATTACTAAAATCATAACTAAGCCTAAGGGAAAATTTTCTAGAAATTTATTTGAAATAAATGTTGTGTTCATAATATACAAGATTGTCCAGAAAATGTTGTGGCCAATTTGAATTCTATTCGTAAACTATTTCATATACTTAATTATATTTATTCTGAAATATATATTGTGGTCAATTTTGTGAAAATGTTTGTTATTATATATTTGTTATTAATCATCAGCAGGATAGATTAAATAACATCTTTTATTACACTTCATTACATTTTTCCTGTGAAGACATTTCATATTTTCACACGTTGTTTTACACATATATTTAATGCATATTATTCTCGGCCACTTCTATTAAACTATTCAATTCCAGGTAGCCAGTAAGGAATTTCATGATCAGGAATGTCTTCCATTCTAAGTAAGATTTTAGGTCATAAAGATAGTTGCTATCGAATTTACTTCTTTTAAAATTCTTTCAGAAGTTCTACAAATTGGAATTCATACTTTACCACACTTATTACAACTACTAATATATTGCGCAAATCTCCTTCTACATTCGACATCAGGAACAGGAACTCACTTAGTGCTTAAAAGAGGCAATATAACTTGAAAGAGATAGTGGGAAATCTTTTTTACGCATTTATTTTCATTTTTTAACTTGGATTCCTAAATTGATATTAAAATTTATTTACCTCTTCAATATACTATTTTCAATTTTGAAACAAAATATCCATTTCATCATCTTTTCTAGCATGGCTACAAAAAGTGCGAATTTTTTAACATTTTTGCATGCAAATGTACTCTTTTTTCCTATAAATGCTCAATGTAGGCTTCAGAAACGGAATTTTTTCGGTAACCAAGTCTTTGTCATATTTTCTTAATCAATTACCGACTATTATCTAGACAATTATTTAACCAAGCTTTTTTCCTCTCTTATGCTTAGTTTCTCATTTTCCATTTTTAAATGTTCTTCTATATTCATGCTTTTAAAAAGACACTGAAAAAGAAAGGATATTGTAACCGTTTTCTTAGGTTTTCAGCCAGAAACATCTGCGCATGATGTTCTTTTGATTCAAGAATTGCCAGTTCTGTTTTTCTTAAACTGAATAAAAATCAGTCCTTCCCTCCAACAGTCAGATTTGTTTATCCATCATCCAAGTACAGATCATATTTTTGTTATCTTGATTAGTTATTTTAATACTACTCTGCATTTTACGATAGACAATCCCTGAAATTTAAAAAAATCAATCATGCTTTTCACTATATAATTGGTAAATTTTTTACCATTATAGTCTGTGAATGATACTACCCTATATGCATTGAGAATAGGTTTATTAATTTAGGTAAAACTAAGTATTTTCTCACACCAGAAAAAAATAATAATGTGAAATGGACAAATTTAATATTTTAATATATAATATCTTTGTTCTATTTTTTAATAAATATTATCAAATAATATGAAAGAGATGTAAGATCATACATTGAGATTCAGATCGATTTTCATCTAGAAAAAAAGCAGAAACCCATGCTCTAAGAGGTTTTGATATTTATTTCGTTTCTTTGGACTTAGTGAAGGTAAGCAGATTTCTCATGCGCACTTTCACTAGCATATAATCATGTTTCAAAAGTGTTGAAACAACTTGGTAGTAATGTTGAAACTATTACATAAACGATTGCAGGGTAATCATGGCGGAAATGAAAAAAAAAACTTTTATCAGATGGCACATGTGCTTTTAAGTGTGTAAACGTATTCATACTCTTTAACCCTTTCCTAATTTTATTTCTAGTCAAGATTACGTAATTCAGTTTTCATCGTTATATTCTAAACTGATTGTTCCACTTTTAAAAGAAGTTTATTTATCATCTCTTAGCCATTTCGAAAAATAAAAAAGAAGCTTTCAAAATTATATTCCATAAACTTTTTTTTAAATATTCCTTTTTAAATTTTATGGAAAATCCTACGTAAATTCTATGTAAAACATTCAAAAAAAATTTTCTTTTCCTTAATATTATTTGCTGTATCAGAGCAAAATTATGTCACAAAATTCTTTGTAAACGAATACATTTTAATGACCTAAATAAAGAAATCTTTTATAAGAAAATATTCTATGACAGTAGTCTCATTCTAATTGAATATTTTGAGAAAGATTACCTTTTTTTGATTAAAAAGTCTCCTATAGCTAAATATATTTCACTAAAGGTAATTACTTACCATACATCTTTATGCATATCAGTGAATTGTGTATACGTCGTGAAATATATATATTTTCAAAAGTAGTGCACAAAACATTTTCTCAAATGCATTTTTTTACTACAAGAATTAACTTTTTTCAAAAAAATTATATTTTTACTGCAGGTTTTTAATGATTGGTAAAAATGATCTCAATCATTAATCTATTGATCGTAAAGATGGTGAATTACATACAGAGGTGTGTTATACTGTCTAAAATAACTATCCATCATTAAATCATATATTTCAGATGTGTGCATGCATGCTGATGAGCATTTGGCCTTGTGTTCCACGTGATATCGTTACGTAAATTACTTGTATAGCTGAATCTTCAAAGTTAGATGTTCCATACTTTTGATACATCATGAAAATACCATATGATGAGATGTCTGGAATTAAAGAAGTTTTCTTTAATGTAAATAATCAAGTCGTTTTTTTGTTTGGTATTGAAAATTAGTATTAAGATGACTCTGAAAAAGCACCACTAGGACAGAAATAACATTCAGTGATTCAGAGATTTACAAGAAATCCTTTTACAAATACCAGCAAAAAATAGTATGGTTTCCTGTCTCAAAAGTTTCGCAAAAATTTATTAAAAAAAAGATATATTTCTTTTTAATATTCCAATTTATGACTTTTATAACATAGAGTTATTAGAAACAAAGCTACAAAAGCTAGTTAAAAATTCTATTGGATGATGGACAAACTGGAAAATACTGTTCAACACACACACACATGAAAAAATATTACTCTTGTCAAGCTAATTGTAACTTTTTTTTTATTATTTATTTTTCAATTTTTATTTCCAATGTACTTGTAACAGTAAATCAAAATTATAACATAATACAAATGAGATAAAATTAGCTCAGTATAATAGATATTTACAAATAAGTTTAAAGAAAAGAAAACAAAATCAAGTGTGAAACATATATAGAAGTGTGAATAATTAACAAGGAAGAATTTTATTTATAAATAACATTTCATCATTAAAATGACATCAATCTGAAACAAGATTGCGTAATCTCTCTTGATACTTAAATCAGCCATTAACATTTTTAACAGTATAATTGTTGAAACGGAAAATATCAATCTACGGATGATTTTTAATTATAAATATTAATGTATATGATTAAGTAATATTCACATAATTTAATTACAAATTCAGTGGAGTTGATTCCAAACTCAACATCTTATTAAAATATTTATGCTTAAATTCTTACAATACTCTTAAATAAGTTGAGCAAATAAAATGCTTATTTGTATTTTTTCTTAAAAGAATTTTATTTAAGAATCTAATTTCCTTCTTTTTCTAATTTTTTAAATAAAAATTTTATTTAATACCTTCACCATAATCATGAATTTAAGTTGATGCATTACATCAGCATAGTTTTTATTTTATCACCTAAAAGAATAACCAATTTCAGAGTTCTTGAGTTATTAACAAATGTTTCAAATGAAGGTTTGGTTGTTAAGGATTCTGTTTAACATCATCTGTTTACTTTTGCCTTGTGGAAATAATTCTATTTTGTAATATGCTTATACATTTGGTTATAGTTTTTATTGTTTAAAATATGCTTATAATTGTCATTTTTCTGCTTCAGTATTTTGATATGTACTTCCTCCAGCCCATGTACTCCCATGTACTTCCTCCAGCCTATGTACTCCCATATACTTCCTCCAGCCTATGTACTCCCATATACTTCCTCCAGCCCATGTACTCCCATGTACTTCCTCCAGCCTATGTACTCCCATATACTTCCTCCAGCCTATGTACTCCCATATACTTCCTCCAGCCCATGTACTCCCATATACTTCCTCCAGCCCATGTACTCCCATGTACTTCCTCCAGCCCATGTACTCCCATATACTTCCTCCAGCCCATGTACTCCCATGTACTTCCTCCAGCCCATGTACTCCCATGTACTTCCTCTAGCCCATGTATTCCCATGTACTTCCTCCAGCACAATACTTCCCCTCCGTGAAACATTTACTTATTTTATGATATTCCATTTCGCATCGAAATACATTTTTCTTTTATCGTTCATATTAGTTTTTGTATTTTTTATAATCTAAAATATCGCATAAGGATCGTCTCTTTCATTATAAAGATAATACTGATCACTAAACATATTTCCTTTTGATTCTAATATAATTTTAAAAGTTTCAAAATATTCTGGAGCTATTTATTTTAAAGTTAACTTCATTTTTATTCTATGTGGCTGTGGTTGCTAAAATTATGAATATTCTCAACATTTCAAGCGCCATCATTTTCCACATATCTTGTCTTCTTTTTGCAAAAACTATAATTTCTTTTCGTTTTGATTGGTTATTCTATAAATATACACTTACGAAAAATATTGAAACGTTGATAGATCTGTAGCAGTTGTGCTATCAGAAATATTAATAATTTGCTTATGTTGATTCAAAGATATTAATTTCCTATTGAGACAACAGAGCGGATATAGGAAGTAACTTTATTTCCTTTACTTTTCTAAAATTATAAACCATATCAACAACTTAAAAAATCTTTTAAGTCCTCCTAAGATAAATGCAGATTGTGAAAACAATAAATGTTACCAACTGCGCGAAATGACTTATAGAATATTTAAAAAATCAATCAACTTATCAAAATTTTTTCTTAAGATAATTCCCAAAATTGTTTACACTCATAAATGTATTAAAATCTGAATAAAATATCTTGATCTAATTACTGTAAGTTCTTAAAGCTATTAGTTTTTACTTATAAAGTAATGAATTTATCTTAAATCATACACTGATATAGCTAAAATAAATAAAAATGTTAAAAGAAATTTCTTCTTGGCTAACCTTTAACATTTATTCTTATAGTTTTATGAACATAAATTAAAGTACATGCTTTCATTTTTGAAATGAAATTGCACTGTTATAATTTTCAAAACCTCTAAAAACAATAATGTAAAGAAAATGAATTAAAATGTATGAGAATATAACATTTAATATATTTTATATAAGCCCTTTATGCCATTTCTGAAGAACAATAACTACAGAGTTAAAAAAAAAAAATATTATGCAATCAAATCACCCAACGGTGAGGAAAATTTTCAAGTAAAGGTAAAATGATAAATAAGGGCGATACTGATAAGAATTTTTGACTCATGCTTTCTTTATGTTCTCCAGAAAAAAATGTTCAAAATTATGTTACCTACTTTACAGTTTTTAATTCTATTTAAAATGTATTATGTACTAGTTTATGATTTAGTTACCAGTTTATGACGTACTAGCATAAACCTCATAACATGTGCGTTATAATCTACCAAGCTTAAATTATATGAATAATACGGACAAGGCTAGCAACACATATTAGTAAAGGTCCACTGGAGTCAAGAAGCATGGTGAAATACAGCAGTTTATGATATTGGTTTTTTTAAAAAGCTCTACTACTATGATACACACAATTATAATAAATAGAAAATAAACAGAACATTCTCAGTTACAGAAGATTAATATGAATTAACAAAATTAGTTAAATTTTTACTTTAAATGTTCTAAGTATATAGATTATTTTACAAACTTCACAATCTTTCGCTTTGTATGTGATAAATAAAGCTTTCAGTTCAATGTTGCAAATTATCTCATACAATTGATATATCTGGTATAGATTAAATATACAAATACAAATAAGTGATACAATTCTTGTGGTTTTGCATAATATTATCTATTGTTTATTAAAATCATAGCCATAAATTTCAAAACGATTGTATCAAAATTTTATAACAAGATTATATAATAGGTTATAACAAGACTATATAATAAGTTATAATAGGACTGTATAATAGATTATAACAAGACTGTATAATAGGTTATAGCAAAATTATATAATAGTTCTTTATAATAAGAGCAAATAAAAATTTACACTTGTTTTAAAAACCTAAGTTAAATTTACTATTATAAGAAGTATATATACTGGAGTGTTTTGTTTACTTTAAGTCATTCTGTTGGCGGAACTAAGAAATGACGTTTATTGTTGACTGAATTCAGAAAAGTGAATGTCAACTGTTGAAAACCTTCCGGTACCGCCATTTGAATAACTACGACTGCCATTAGTCACATGACTTCCAAAATTAGCGAATAAAGAATGATATATTTTTAAATTATAAATATTCCAGGCAACTTGTCTTGTGGTCAGCGTGCCTGAATACAGATAGAAAGGTCCTGGGTTCGAATCCCGGTTCAGGCATGTATGTAATTTCTCTCTCTCTATCCTGTCTTTGTCCTTTCCTTGTGTTTGTGAATGAAGTATGAATGATGCCTACCCTATAAACGGGTCCCTATGCCATGTGTGAGGGTGCGATGGTGGCCCACCCCTTGTGTTGCATCCGGGGCAACGCCTCGGCGGTTAAGAGGTCGCTGTGTTATGCCGGTTCCTTGGTATCAGGGAACAATTGATTAATAGACTCTGTTGCAGTTGTAACTGTCAACAATCTGCCATTGGAAAAAGAATAATAAAAGTAAAAATAAATTATAAACATGAAAACAGAATCTTAAAAAGAAGATAATAATGAACGAGACCTTAACGAATTTTATTACTTATCATGGAACAAAAAATTAATGAAATCCTTCATAATATAAAATGCAATTTACTTATTTATAGACCTTTACGAAAAGTTGTGAGCATACTTGGATCATTTAAAAAATACTAAATACAGAAAAATGCCTAACACAATATTAGCTTCATATTGATTTTAACGAAATATAAATATAATATATTATATAGCATTTTAATAATAATATAATGTTTTTTATTGGAAAGTTCAACATTTTTTCATATGGCATTGAATAATGTATTACTTGATTTATGTATTTAATATACATATTTGATAATGTTTTCTAAACATTATATTTCTCATAAATATTAATAAAAAACTACTTTTAAATAATTTTTTATATCGTGATTTAAAGTATCACTGATAAAAAAAAAGTAAGAACTGAAAAACTTTCCACTTTACTTGCTTGTTAAAGTAATTCGAATCTTGTCAACAGAAACAATCGTAACCAATCATGCTCTCAGTAAACGACACTGAATTCTCTTATTTTAAATAAAGAAACATAACTTTTTAAACAATGATTCTAAGATGAAATGGTATAGAATGGATAGATCGATGTGAACAGAATATTTCATGAAATATTCAGCATATTTTAGAATAGATAACCATGTAACCTTATAAAATCAATACATAACGAACCAAAGACGAATGAATATTTTCTAAATTATTTGTTCATAGTTAATACATTTTCTTTTCATAAGGAATTTAAATTTTGTACTAAGGTAAATATTTTGAAGTGTAGGCAAGAGTAATTTTTATGAGAAATGAAAGAAATAAGTAATTAAGATACGTTTAATTCACAAATAATAAAGTCTACCACAAATAAGTTGTATATAAGAAATATCATAGTATATTGATTTTTATTTAGAAAATCAAACTCTGTTTCTTAAATAGTAACCTCATATAATAAATGGTACAATAACTTGAGATAATGGATCAAAAACATTCTTGTACCTTAAGTATTAGGTTGGGGAATACGTTCGTAGCGTTTTTACCAAAGACTTTTATTGTAAACAAGCTGTTTATACAAACAACAATAATTATATCAATAAGTTAATCAATTATATATTCGCCGTTGCTGTTTACAACCTATTCCCACCTCTCGACCAATCTGTTGATGCCGTTTGCCAAACATCACCTGGTCAGGCGTCAAAGAAGTTGTTGAGCCAGTTTTAAGGACCTCTTGGTGCACTGGGAAGCGCTCGAAAAGAATGCCAAGGTCAGCAAAAAGCTCTACATTGCCCAGCTACACCGCGTGAATGAAGCTATTCGACTGAAAAGACCTGATCGACATGGCCAAACCATAATCCTTTAATGTAACGTCAGGCCCCATATTGCACAAGTCGTCAAAGCCACACTCCAAGAGCTCGAATGGGAAATCCTTCAGCTTGCACCGTATTCTCCAGACCTTGTCTCGACCGATTACCATCTTTTCTGCTCATTGTCAAACCATTTGAAGGGCGTTATCTTCGATAACAAAGAAGTCCTAAAAAACTGACTCAACAACTTCATTGACACCAGAGCAGGTGATTTTTGGCGGAACGGCATCAATAAATGGGTTGAGAGGTGGGAAGAGATTGTGAACAGCAACGGCAAATATATAATTGATTAACTTATCGATATAATTATTGTTTTTTGTTTAAATAAAAGTCTTTGGTAAAAACGCTACGAACTTATTTCCCAACTTATTTCATACGCCGAGAAAATATTTAAGTAAACAATAGGACCACGAATAGAAAACATTTAATAGCCTCCATAAAAGATTAAAAGTAAAATGTGTGTAACAATGCTCTTCATGAAAATTTTTCTAAATCGCTCAATAGTTAATACCCCTCTTCTCTATAAGAATAAGCAATAGTTTTGCTTGTATTCTTTGTACAAAGATATTGCTCCAGAAAATAAAGTAATAAGAATGTGATTGTTTAACAAATGACACTGCTTTTTTTACTGTGTTAGTAATGTTATTATATCTAAATCCAAATAAACATTTTCCTTTGTTAACAATTTTTCCTCCAAATTCTTTCTTAGAAAATGCACAGCCCTAGTAGTACGCCTTGGAATAAATTTCAGCCTCAAAAATAGTATTTTTATTTAAACAAAGATACGAAATACCGAAAGTTTTTTTTTTAACTCTAAAAAAGCTCTATTTGCATTCATAACACAATTTCAAACTACTTCATCATTCAAACCACAATTTCATTTATTATCACCGTAAGTAAAATATTTAAAATGTAACATTGATTTGTAATAACAAATAATAATCCCAAGAATTTTTATTTGTTACATTAATTAAACAAATTTATTTTCAAAAATGAATATTTTTTTAATGGGAAGAGGTGTGATGGATTTAAAAGTTTTACTTTAAATGCATCATTTTTCTTTTTCCTATTTCATTCATCTTCATTTTAATGTCAAATTTAGGCTTGCTTGCGCATTTATTTTGCGCTTATTTGTCTTAATTTTATTATTAGAAAAATTAAATCTGCATTGAAGGAAATAAAAGTTTTTTTTTTAATTTTATTGCTTGTTTTCCATTCTTTTTCTTCTATATTTTTTACAATTTGTCTAAAAGCATTTATCCATTGTCAAAATTATGTATTCCTTGATCATTATATTCAAACCACTATCTTAAGTTCATTGAATAAGAGTATATGAAACATTCATTTCTTAAGTTTTTAATTAAGTATCATTCACCCACAAATAATTGAAACATGAAGTACTATTCTTTCATAGTACTTTTTCTTTTACTCCGATGTGTGCATAATTTGAAAAATTAATTCACTTTTTTTCTTCTATTATTTCATTATTACGTAATTCAACGAGTAAGTAAATTTAATACTTTTAGAAAAAGTACAAAATATTTAAGTGAAAGTGGAGTTAAAAAAAAGCTAGCTCCTTATATCACCAAAATTGAAAAAGCTTAATTCCTGAAGTTGTCAGAAACAGGATTCCTTAAAGGCGTTAAGCCATCGATGCTGCAAGAAAATTAAAAGGTCTCTTGAATAACTGGATTTCATACTTTTCCCGGGAAAAAAATTGAGTATAAATTAAGAAGAGAGAATAATTTTTATTTAATTAAAAATTGATGTACAAAAAGAGTGAATGTGTCTCATTTTTTTAATTTTAAATCATTTTGTAGGAAATTATAGGCACAATTCACTTTATCAAAAGATTCTTTTATGAAAACCTTGCGATATATTTATTGATTTTATTACTTCAAATTTTCCAGCATAAATTATGAAATATTGTTAAAACTTAAAATAAGTAATTTTATAGATCGTTTTGAAATATTTAAGCTTTTATATCAATTCTATTGTTATAAGTTTATACATATTAAGACGTACAGCACAAATATATTTCGTAAATAGTATCAAGATTGTTTAATCCACTTATATTGAAAACATAATAGACTCACAAGTTTTAGTTTTGATTTTCTTATGCACAATAATACCTAAAACACGTTTTATATAGAATCATTTAAAGTTGGGAGCTAAAATATTTTAGTTTACAAATATAACATGAAATACTGGTGAAACATAATAAGTCGAAATGCTAAATTATTCTTAATGAATAATGGAAAATTTACGGGTAGTTATCAAAACAAACTCTTGTTCCTGAAAATGAGAAAATTCTAGGAGAGATTCCGATGACGATATCGATTGCTTATTGAAGCTGTAAGATAGACCACAACGGTTGGATTAATGTAGGTCTTTTACGTGTGTTGCTCAAGGAAAAAGTGTAAGTTTTCCTTAACTGTAACCGTTGAAAGGGATGATGAAGTGTAACTTCATCAATGTGTTCATCAAACTATGATTAGGAAAGTAAATATGAACATTACCATCTTGGAAAATTCTATATTCTGCAAGAAACTAAGTTTGCATCATAAGATTAACCTAGTTAACTAACATTTTTCTTTATTTTTTCTCAGTGATGCTTCCTTTCAGGATTACGATTGCTCCAGTAAAAAAAAAACAGGACACGACTTTTCATACTATGACAGATTCACCTCCATGTTTGACAGCTGGAAGGAGAAAATCACTATCATACGATTGCGAAGGTGTTCCCCAAACATGTACGAGTTTTGTTGTAGGGAGAAGTGTGAAAAACTATTTGTCTGACTAAATCATTTTCTTCCACTTACTGACCGACTAGCTTTTGTGAACGGGACACCAATGAAGACGAGATTTGGTATTAATATCTGTTATAAATGTTTGGGGTTTTCTGCTATGCAGTAAATTTTTTCACTGAGGAATCCAAAAGCGGATTTAGCTCAGCGATAACTTTTTACTTTAGCTTTTCGCTTTTTGAAATTACAGTCAGCTTCAGTACCTGTCAGTTTCTTCCATTGAGCCTCCCTTACCACAAATGATTTTTTTAATCATAGGTATATCTGTTATTTTGATAATTATTTGTACTAATACTGTAATAAATATATATTTATATGATCATAATTTGCTTAGAGCCTACATTATTTTTTTCAATTTTAAATATTTCCACAATTATAACTTTTCAGATTGCATTTTGTAAACCATTATAATTTGGATGATAATAAATGATCTATAAAAAATATCTTATTCATTTAAAATGATCTTAAGCCTTTTTTTATTTTATTTAATTTTATTTAATTAACCAGTTAACTTTGCTATTATTTAAAAATTAAAATTTAAAAAACTCAAATTTTATAAATCAAAAAAAGTAAGAAAAATATATGTTTAAAAAAAATATTTAGACGTTTATTATATTTTCATTAAAAATTGCTTTTTATGTATTCACTTAAAGGAATCATTGTTTTACTGAGTAAAATGCTTATTCCATAATCAAAATAATTAAATATTTTTATAAAATATTTTCAAATGATATTATAAGTAATTTTTTAGTGATACCAAATACATAAATTAAAATCTAATATAACTTCATTTATTTATTTACTTCCATTTTATTGTTTTGAATTTTGTTATAAAGTAAAATTTATTTTCCATTGATTTTATTCAGATAAAATTTACATGGGGTATCGTATAAAGTTAATTATTTAAAATTTTGCTAGTTTTTTTTTTTTTTTTTTTTTTTTTTTAAAAAAAAAATAAGTGCAAATAATTCAAAAATTATAAAAAAAAAACTCAATAAATCCTAGCCTCTTATTTTTATAAAAATACTTCAAAAGCGAGTGAAGATGTTTTTAGTGAGCTATCTATAAATTGAAAGTTTTTTGAAAAATAAAAGATATACGAAAAAAGCATTTGAAAAAGAGAGTTACTGAATGAATTTGCCTTAATCTATTGAATTTCATTCCCCTTTTTTCTTGAAAATGGTTTTAAACTTTTATAACTCTGCAGTTTATTACTCTTCTTAAAATGATATTTTCTCTCTTGCATAATCTCAAAAACACCCATCAAAAGATTTGGATTTTTTAAATGAAATATTTAAGTATTAAACAGTTTTGGAAAGTGAATGTTTAATAGATTTTATTTTCCCTAAAGATGTCACCTAGTGTTATTGAAATAACTATCATCCTATTTTATAGTTTTTTTTTTTTTTTTAATTTCGTTTGAAACAAGTATACTGAAGAAAATTGTATTTTTACTAAATTTGAAGTATTCGACTTATTACATCATTTTAGTGCAAAAAGAATACTTCCATTGAAAATTTTTGCTACAATTTGTTTCAAATAAGCAAGATTAAATCCTAATATGATTCTATAAAAAAAGTACAATGTGCTCAATTTTAATAATAAATAAAAAAATAAATAAATAAAAATAAATATATTTTTATTTTTTATTTATTTATTTTATTTTTTATTTTTTTATTTTTTTGCAGCAGAACTTTGTTAGATATTTTAAGTGCCAAGTTTGATGCTCATTTTTTTACCATTTTCATAATACTGTTTTTTTGTTTCAATGCACTTTTTTAAATACATAAATTTATTGTTTCTTTCCAAAATATGTTGCTGCTGAAATACAGCAAACTATTATTTCATTAATCAATAGCAAATATGTGCTATTTTGTTTCTGTGGCAAGAAAGAGAAAAAGGAAACGAAATATGCCATTTATTTCATGTTAGCCACAAGTTTCTGCAGCTGTCCCCCAGACATACAGAGGCCTTGAATAAAAATAAACACAATTTCTAGCAAAAATAAAAAATCTTAAATAAATTTTTGCATAATATAATATAGTTATTAATAATTTTAATATTTGAAAGATGTGAGATAAAATTTAGTATTAATTATTTTGAATTTAAATATTAGAATTTAGGAATTAACTTTTATTGAAAATATAAAAATAATTGCACATTAAGTGAATCAATAATAAATAATGAATTATCAAACTATTATTTTAGCTAATATAAAAATTTATTCATACATAATAATTATTCTTATTCAGCAATATTTATGTAATAATTAAATTAGTTAATTTACTTTCTTTTTTAACCTTAATGTGATGAAAATAAAAATTTGTATAGTTGTTAAAAACATGTACTTCTAATAACGTACTTCCTCGGGTCTATTGCCAATGCATTAATTTAATTTTGAAACGAATTCTTCTTGAAAACTTTCAATAATGTATGTGGAATGTATGGTAAAGCTTCTGTTTAAGCACGATGTTTCTTTATGTTGTATCACATCAAAATTTAAATAAAAACATTTACTTTTATCGAAGTAAATTTTAAGAATTAACTTGGATCAACCATTATGTATTCTTTCAAATTCAATAAGAATGATAGAAAAATATTTCTAATTAAAAATGTGAAGTTATTAAATATAAATAAACATGGATTGAATCCTTTTTTTTTTTTTCATGTGCCAGCTAGGCTGACAATATGGGGTGCGCTGCTCCATTTTTCATACTGAACCATGTGCAGAGTCCGAATGCTTCAGAACACGCATGCTATAGGGAACCGTTTATAGGGTAGGCAACCATTCACACCTCATTCCTACACAGAAAGGACAAAGACAGGAGAGACAGAGAGAAAGTACACCCAATGCCGAACCGAGATTCGAACCCATGACCAGAGTGCCAGACTGCGAAATCCGCAGTCTGGCACTCTGACCACTAGACAGGGCGGTCGGCAATGATCCTGAGTGAATTATCAAATTTAATTTTTTCTCATTTTAAATGAATGTCTTACAATATTTATTGACAAAGTTTACAGTAAGCTCCATCGGAATTCGACAGTTGCTTTGCTTAAAAACCTTTTCAGATATACAGTTTTTCCATTTTTAATAATAAAAAAAAATTTCTAAGCTATCAAAAATAGTACACATTATTATTATTAAACAAACATAAAATAAGATTTCGACACTAAATATTTCTTGAGAAATCTAAAAATGTTTATTTTAAAATGTGATTAATTTTTAAATAATTTTTCTGATGCTTTCATTAAATATGCTTAAATTAATGGGAATAATCCATAATTCTACCCTAATTACATAACAGTAGATTTACATATATAAGTTAACAATACGTATACAATCCAAACAGTTTTGTTAATAGGATAATCTTGTAATTGTACACAAATTAATTGCATAACAATAGATTTACATTTATAAGTTAGCAATAAAACTTTAACAAGAAGGATAGAAAAAGAGGAAATATTTATTCTATACCTATATCTATATTTTTGGACTTACATTACTTTTAACACAATCTTATCAATCATGTAATATATGACATAATAAAAGAAATTATTTTTAAAATGTTTTTACCTTTTATTTATAGTCACAAGATTCGCCCAGTGTGTAAATAAAACACATAATTAAAATTATTTATTAATTTGCAAAAAAAGAAACCATTTATAAATTTGTTATGATTTCCACCTTAACGCACATTTTCTATTGATACATTTTCAGGTTGCTTTTTTCGTCTCAAATTTATTTACTATTACTGAGCTCGAAGCATACCTTATTCCTATCATAAAATGTCTTGCAAACTTCGGTATAAGAAATTTGTTATTCATTAAGAGAAAGCTTCTTTAAAGTTGATTATTTCTGTGCATGAATCTGTTATTAATAAATTAATAAAAGTCATTATTCCAAAAAAGAAAGATTGCTCATAAATTATTTTAGTCTCCTAACATGCCATCTTGATTAAATGACTATATATGTATATATGTATATATATATATATATATATATATATATATATATATATATATATATATATATATATATATATATATATATATATATATATATATATATGTATATATGTATTATATATATATATTGTTTCCAAGTTTAAATTTAAAACATCCAAAATTTTCTAACCATGACAAAGTCATCAAGGTAATGATTTGAATTTTCGAAAGTTTTAAAAATATCTGTTTGTCTTTCCATTCAATTTTAGATATTTGGTTTCGAAAATTATGATTTCATCAGCTCTCCAATAAAAATGAAGCCAACAATCAACCAATCATAGAATGTTCTGTATTAAACTTAAATGTGGTCATAAACAAAAGTTGTTATTGAAAAGCTTCGAAAATATTGTTGTGACTAAAAGAAACTTTTTTTAGTTTTTTTCTATCCTAGAGAGCTTGAATTTGCATTGACTTTTCTGTTTCAGAACAAATAGCATTATATTACACAAATACACTCGTGTCCATAAATTAAGGATAATGAAAGTTCAGGCAAAGAAAGAGACAGAAGCAAAGCAAATGTGACTTACTTGTAAAATCTATTTATTAAACAAAAGGTAAAGAGCAAAAAAAACATACTATATGTTTGACATCATAAATAAAAATTGCGATTTCTACTCCCTGGAGCAAATTTAAAAAAAAACAAAGGTATAATACCACAAATTTATAACGAAAAAGTTCAACTGTCTATGGAATTGATATATATCTGGAGGCCATAAACTTACAGGTTCATATAAATGTGATTCTATGTATATACATATCTATCTACATACATTAAAAAATATAAAAAAGTAAGCATAATTAAAAATTTAAACAATATTTTGCAAAAGATTAATAATTGTGTACAAATTATAATGTAATTCTATAACGTTAATCAATATTTAATTTTTATTTTAAAGTTATATATATATATATATATATATATATATATGGTTTAACTTTTATATACGATATTAAGGTTATAATAACTGTCAGTGCAAAAGTATATTTCTTCAATACTATATATTAACTGCAAGAAAGACGATGAAGATTAATAGAAAATGCAGATTCACATAATTCAACAAACAATAATTATAATTAGATCACTAATAATGAAAATTTCATAGGCTAGAAAACTCAGAATCACTTTCATACATCTTTCTACAAAACATTCTGATCCCGCTCTTCATTTTTTTCGATCTTGCCCAATTAAATAACAAACCAACAATAAAAAAATTGTGAGCTGGTTTCATTGGTTTAACTAATTCTGAATTCATACTTCTTACATTTAAATAAAACTTAGTAATTAAGGCGTACTTGAATAATTTAGATCAATTTATTAGTAATCAATTTTTAAAGAACAATAAAAACATCTAAATATCTAAAGTTTTAAGTGCAAAAAATAATTAGTCATTTATGCAATATACTTATTCCATAAATTACATTTTATTAAAGCAGAGCTATCTTTTTTTAGATCAGCAAACCTAACCAATATTAAAATAAAAATAATTTATATAAATCCCTTGGAAAAAATATTTTTTGATAAATGAAAAATGTTTTGTACAGAACGCTTAAAATGTTGAGTAAATTGTGTGAAAAGGAATTGCACAACCAATTTGTAGGATATGCATTTTTGTTTAAAATTAAGTATGCGAATTTTATAAAAAAAATGTATTATGGAAATTAAAAATAAGCATTTGGATTACGTGTGCATATATTTTAAATGTAGTTCACATTCTGCACAATATGAAATATTATTTCATTTACTTTTACATAAATTTATTTTTTATTTTCCAGTATGTAATTGAAAATATTTTTAACAATTTTTTTTAAAAAAATTGTACGATTTATTTTAATAAAACAATACATTACAATGGTGGTATGGCTTTAAAATATATTTTAACATTTATTGAACAAAAAACTATATCTCTATTTAGAAACTTAAAAAGCATTTCAACTAGCGTTTTTCCCGTGCTTATTGTTCATCGTGATACTACTCATAAAAGTAATTTTATATTATTTTTAAAAACCACTTTGTGAGTTTTTTGTAGTGCAAACGAAAAACGCTTAGATATCTATATTTAAAAATATCTTAGACCAAGTTTACTCTGTAAAATACATATTACACTTACAAGATACGTATATTATCTTTCCCTGTTTAGCGTATTTTGCAGATTTACAGGGTATTCTGAGTACAACTGTTTGGAGTGAGCTACCTTAACAAACGATGTAAACTTCATCCTCTTCTGCTTACTAAGCATTTGGCTCTATGCCCAAGAGCGGAAGAGCTCTTCACCTTTAATACCCGTTGTTAATGAATCCTTGTGTTTTGGGGCTACAAAGTAAAAAAAAATAATAAACCTCAAACAATTCAACTGGTGATACTGAAAATAGAGTTACTTAGCACATAATTTCGGTTATTTTCTCCTGTGAATATCAGTTTCAAAACATTATTTTATTACAATAACAAAACAATCGTCGTTTAAGGGTGTAAAAAAAACTTGTTTTTTACTCTTATATCACTTGTGTGTAAACATTGTTAAATAATTAATTCAAGATCATTGAAAACAAGGTCATTTTTATTGAAATACATTCTGTACTGAACAATTAATACTTTTTTGTACATAAAAGTAAGGATTTCATGAAAATGAAATCAAAAGTAATTTTCTTTCTTTTTCAGAATTTAATTAAATTATTTTGACATGAAGCTAATTAATTCTTAAAATTAAAATATTATATATTAATCGAAAAAACATTTTAAATGATGTAGTACAGTTTTGATTTAGAAATTATGTATTCTTCAATTTTATTGATTTTTTTAAACGCAGTATTTAATATAAGCCTAACTTTATTTAGTATGATTAAGAAATGATGTCTTTCTAAGTTATAATTCATAAAATACTAAATTATTTTAAAGGAGAAACAAAGAGAAATGACGGAGCGTGTCGTTTCTATAATTATATTTGAATAGGACAAGTAAGCAGCTTTAGCCATTGATTGTATTTACAGTTATAAAGATTTTAAAAACCGATGATGTCATTGTTTCTTTTAATGACGTCATTGATTTTACACGCAAGAAAGCATGAATCGCAAGTCTTATTTCTGTATCATTCTAAATACAATGAAGTAAATACATTAGCAATTACTCGTGTTTATAGTAGAAATGAATAATAGAAAATATATTTCTTCTCAAATCATCAGATGTTAAACTTTTGAGACCAAAAGTAGTGCCATAGTAGCAAAGTGGTTAGGGCATCGACCTTCCAACCGGAAGGGCGGGCTTTTATTTCCAATACCGCCAAAGACCCACTGAGTGCATACAGTGTACGTGCTAGTTAAATCTGGGGAATCGAAAGTCCTGTAGTCGGTCGTTGAGCAGTTATCATGGGAGTAATGGTTTGGAGAAAACTTCTTACAGTTCCAGATCAATGTCAAATTAAAGGAGTGGATCCTCTGGTGGTGCCATCTATCGAAAGAGTTAAAAGTAAAGTCGTACTTTCACCTTCGTGTTGCTCTGGTTAAACGAAAGACACGTAGCGAGCTTTGTCCAAATGTCATATGTAACAACAAGCATTTTGTCTTATATCAATGTGAGTATTGATAGCAAAATGTTTTATCCACATAACCATCAAATATTTTACTTTTTGTTGCTTTCAGGTTGACGTTTGGGTAAACTTTATTTTCAAAGTAACGGAAGTTACTGTCAGCACTAATGTTAAATTCAAAATATTATTATAATTAAATTTCAATTTTTGAATACATATACCATATGCTTTAATTCTCCTCCGTGTTTTGAAATATTACACCTGAAATTTCCAAAAAAATACATACGAATTCAGCAATTTTGTAATTATTCCATTTCTATATCAAATACAAATTCTCTCCACTCACATAGTTTTGAATTTAAAAGGATATTATCAAATTCAAAATGAAGTTCTATTGTAATTCAATGCCATTATTCTGCCCCTGCATCTGTTACAAACTTTGATTAATATTTTCTCCAATTTCGATTGTTTCGAAGCTTGAGCCGGATTCAAAATGAAGTACAATTGAAATTCCTAGAGATCTTCACCATTATAGTATATGATGGATTACATCCAAGCTATTGAATGAATAATAATCGAAATAAATGGTTGGAATCATTCTTGATTAACGTAATTTGACGTTCCTAGCACTTTCTCTCCATGAAATTATCATTAGATATGGTGCTCGGATATTATGAAGTGTTAAAAATGGACTCGTGTCTGATGAAACTCAAATTTTATTTACAGTTTCACAACTCAATTTTAAAATTAAATTTTGCTTTTAATTTATCTAATTTGTTCGAAATAAGCCAAACTTTATTCCAAACAATCGTAAAAAATCTCCGACTGAGAATTACTGATGTGTGAGACGGTATATATTCAATAAATTTTCTTAGTTACTCATTATGTGCTTATAACTTTTCCGTATATCTTTTTTGTATATTATATATTTTGCCACAACAATTAAAGCCCTTTTATGAATCGTTAAAATACAACAAATTATGTCACTTGCATAGGAAATGAAGATTTTAAAATAGAATTTTTTTAATGTGAGATTTATTTATTTTTCTTTATCGAAAACCATTAAATATTCTATTTTAGAATTATGTCTTATTATATATAACAAAACATTTTGCACATAGCCATAAAAACTAAAAACAGTCATACTTTAAAGCATGTTTCTACAAAAATTCTGTTTGGAATTTACTCAGTTAACAACAATAAAAAGTTAGAATAACTTAGCATTTTCTCACTAAAGCATCCTGTTTCTCCCCTTGAATTATTTATTTATCATTCTCGTTCTTTGAGTTATTGTCACTTTTCCCTGGAATTTTTGTGTCTAATTCTTGATTTATAGATCTGGATTTTATTTATTGTGAGAAAATGCTTAAACTTTATACTATAACAAGATTTATTTGCAATTCACATGATCTGGTTAATAACTAAAAATATTTTATTTAAAAAAAAAATACAATATTTATTATGATACGATTAATATAAAATACCCTTATAGAATTACAAATTTTTTTTTAAACTTCATCTGTATAAATTACTTTTGTGATTTATATTTATTGAATCTGTATATCCTCACATTAAATATTTCATAATATTAAATGTTAATTAATCGGTCATATGAAAGTTTTAAATGGAATATATTTATTTCTTCTTTCGACGTAAGCAATATATAATGGGGTAGAGTTAGCTATCGTCTATAAATTAAATGAATCTGATTCATTAAAATTAAAATACCAACTTAAAATGTGTTTAAAAAAATCCAACTTCGTACATTTTTGGAGATAAATGATAGCATTAATAAATAGTATTATTATGAATATAAAATAAGGTTTATTTAAAATCAGGGTTACTATCTACAGACTAATTTAAAACAATAACAAATAATTAAAAACAAAATATTCCCTCACTAGTTATTATTCACACAATAAAAAGTACACAAGAAGTACATAATTCATATAGAAAAGTTCAAACTATTTAATATTCATAGATTTAAATTTATGTAAGAACATATCTCGAAATTCTTTTCAATATATACATTTGTTAGTATATTTCATTATACACATATTTGACAATTTCATAAAATTTTCTCAAATAAATTTCGATAAATGTATGAGACATAAGCACATTAATATTTCATTTAACTTTTAATTTTGGCAAAAAATATTTATTTTTATTGTGAATTAACAGTTGCAGCTGTACGAATTTAAGGAAAAAGTCGTGTTATATGCAGTCATATGAAATCCCTCTAATCAAATCTTGCATTGAAAATGCGTGTTTAAAAGGCAACTATGCATGCATTTTTTATTTTGAGGAATCAAACCAATTTTAAATATTAGGATAAAACACGTTTCTTTAATATCATTCCTTTAATTGTTTCTGAAATTGGTTCATCCAATTCTCCTTGTGGTTGCATCTAATAATATTTTTTTGCTTAAAAATAGATTTTAGTAAGTTTTAAATTAATTTTTTAATATCATTTATAACTGATGATTTTATTTATTTTTATTTTTTATTTATTTATTTTATTTATTTATTTATTTATTTATTTTGAGTGAAGCTCTTACTACATATTTGCAGCCGTTACATGTTGAAAGATAGCGAAAACTCTTTTTACAATTTTTCAATCTTTTTTTTTATTTTATCGGTATAAAAGATTAAGATATGGTATAAAAACAATTTTATTGCTGAAAATGAAATAGTGTTTTCAAACTAAAATACAATACATGATGAAATGAGGTCATAATGTATTAGATACACACTATTCCATGATTCCACAAACGCACACATTATGTATTGTATTTTATTCATTCTAAGTAGTAGTATTTATTCAGAGACATTTCTCACCATAAATATTTCAAATGAATATTTGTAATAAGTCTTACGTATATGATACCAATTTACTTCTTTAAATGTTCTATTAAAGAAAAGTGAAGGCGTTGCCGATCACAGAAGGGTGTCAACTTTCAAATATTCCTTAAAAAAAAACCTTAAAAAAGAAACTGAGCATATTGATTTAGAATATAATTACGACAGAATCAGTGTCAAAAATAGTAAATCCAGAATTATCATTAAACTATCGTTTCCCAAATGTATGAATCGTAATTCTGAATAATCTTGACCTTTTTTAACTGTACATTTCATGCATCTCAATCAAACATAAAATTTCATATCTTATTTCTCGCTTGGGAATATTAATTTTCTTGAATCACAAATGTTAGTATGTTTAGTAATTATAATATTACTGCATTCATTTTCTTGTATATTACTTCTTTAATCATCAGTTATTGGTTTTTTAATAATTATTCGTATTCCGTATATACAGGAGATTAATTAATAATATAATATTATATTATTAATTAATCTCCTGTATATTTCAATATAATTACAAAATTTGTTCAAATATCTATTCTTTCTTTCTTTCTTTCTTTTTTTTTTTTTTTTTTTTTTTTTTTTTTTTTTTTGAATTTTAATAATGTCCTGTTTTAAACATTGATGATTAAAAAGATTCTTCTCCGGTAGAAAGTGTTTCCTTTTCATAGAAATTAATTCTTTCCAATCAAAACACTTTCATTATAAATGTCTTTAGATAAAAATTTCTAATTTCTATTGTATAATATATTTTTAATGAATCATTCCTTTTCTTATAACAAAAATTTGTTTCATCAGAGGCGTTATTCGTGTATTCAGATTTGATAAATGTATAGGCAATTCCTTTTTATGATATTTATTATAAATACGAAGGTCACTTTAAAATTTTTGAGATACAACTAGGATTTTAAAGTTATAGTTACAAAATTTTAAACGTGTTCAAAGTAGTCTCCTCCAGCATCAATGCATTTTTGTAGACGAATTTTCTCCAGATTAAATGCCTCAAGCCATTCCTTTCTTAGAATAGATGAAAAAAAGCATTTATAGCCACATCAATCTCTGAATGAAAACGACGTCCACGTAAGTTCTTTTTCAAATTAAAGAATAACCAAAAGTCACACATAGCTAGATCAGGTGAATATGTCGGATGTCCGATCATTTTAATTTGTTTTTGTTTAAGAAACTCAATTGTTAATCCGGCTATATGTGAAGATGCATTGTCATTGTGAAGCATTAGTCCCCTAACATTGAGTTCTTGTAGAATTTCTGGAAGACATTAAGCGGTATACCAGTTTGCTGTTACTGTCTTCTGTCCTTCCAACTTGATGGTTTTGACCAATCCCGTACTACTGAAGAAAATGGCATGCAACATTTTTTTCAGTACACGTTGTTTTTTCACCATTGTCAGCGTGGGATCATCTTC
This sequence comes from Latrodectus elegans, assembly GCA_030067965.1. Classification (NCBI taxonomy): domain Eukaryota; kingdom Metazoa; phylum Arthropoda; class Arachnida; order Araneae; family Theridiidae; genus Latrodectus; species Latrodectus elegans. The sequence continues at coordinate 2,764,536 of CM057818.1, forward strand.
AAAGATCCATACTTTGTTTTCTTGACGTGTTGGATAATCAAAAAACGATATTACGTTTCATCACCTGTTACAATTTTAGAAATGATGCGGTGGCCACCATCATTTAGCAATTTAAGAGTTTCTTTACTGATTCTGACACGTTCTTATTTTTGGTGCTCTATTAGGTTATGGGGAACCCAACGGAAAACTACTTTTTTCATATGTAATTCTTCATGAATGATTTTGTGTATGGCAGCGGATCCAATGTTAAAATCCTTCTGTATCAGTTGGTAGGTACAGCGATTATCATCCATTAACATTATTCGTTTGGCAGACACATTATCCGGGATTACTGCCGACGGCGGCCTTCCTGTGTGTCCTTCATCCTGAAGAAAATTGCGACCTCTTCTAAATTCTTTAAACCATCTGAATACAGTAGCACGAGCTGGAGATTCATCACCAAGTGTTAATTGCAACTGTTGAACGCATTCTTCTTGATTTAATCCTACTTTAAAATCGTAGAAAATCATAGTGCGAAAATGTTCTCGCGTCAACTCCATTTTCTCTTCTGCTTAAAATGTATTCTACGCTAAAGAAGTTGAAGTAAGTCAGTAAAAAACCGTCTTTTGTGTTAAAATACTTTGTATTTTAAAATTTTAAACCGTTATTTTTATTTTGTAAATTCTTGTCTGCGCGTATTTTAAAAATTTCAGAGTAACTCTGGTTTTAGACTTTCATAAAGGAAAACTTTTAATTCTATGATTATAAATACCGATTTAAAAATTATTTCCTTAATTTGTTTATTTCGCTAAAGTATTTAAGCAATAAAAATGTATGAATTCCAATACATTCTTTCTCTTTTGATCTAAAATTTTCTATATTTTCTTTCCATAATTAAAGTAATACTTTAAATTAAAAGTGATTCTTTAGTTTTTTTCATTGCAAATAAACACTTGCTCTCAAAGAGAATAAGAAAATGCCAAAAAAATTAAAGTGATTTTCCCTTTAACGTAGATTTAAATCTTTTAAATTAACTTATTAGGTATTCAAAATCAGCTTAAAGATAAAATTAAGATCACAAAAAAATATTATGAAAAAATGTTATTTTTATGCATACCTAATAATTGTTTTATGGTCTTAATAATCAAATTTATAAAATAAGAAAAAAAAACTTACAACTTAGTTTTAAAGTTACTCTTTTTAATTTAATATTTCAACTGAATATTTAGTTTAGTCTTTAAAACTAAAAAAAATAACATGTTTTTTTTTTTAATTTTAATAAACTCCAATTGAAGGATCATATTTTATTTAATTAATTACGCATCCGAACTTTCTTTGTTTTATTTCTATGAAATAAACTACTTGATTTTTCTTAGGCTTTCTTGTTCAGAGATACTTCAATATAAATTAAACACTTTACTTTCCTCTGGATAATCTGAAAATTTTAATAATTTTCCAATTTGTCGAATACAATTAATAGAGAAATCAGTGCACAGTTTAATTTTTTTACTGAAGTATTGTTTGACACGTTTAAGACATCTCTATAATTATTATATTTATCATAACGATTGAAATTTCTGTAAACTAAATATATTTATTATGTAATAAAATTTTTTAGGTAATTAAAAAGTAGTTTCCTAAAAATTTGTAAAGGCAAACATTTCAAAATCACAGACTTTCCAAGCATATAGTGCAGTTGCTGACATTTCGCAAAACACCCAAAAATAATCTTTGTGAAAATTATTAACTTTAAAAAGAGTGTACAAATCGCAAAAGAGAATCCTGAAATTATACAAGGAACTTTTATTCATAACCGCTTCCTCTTTTATGTCCTTCGGTTCCTACCCGACTCCTGGAGCCCCATTTGTCTTCCAAAAACTCATAAAAGTGAGAGCAGAAGTTGATTTGTCATTTATGAATTTCACATTTCCAATAAGATATTGATTGGTCCGTTAACATATACAAAAGTTCATAATGAAGAACTTATAAATAAGTGCATCTTATTTATAAGTTATTCATTATGAACCAATAATAACCAATAATAAAGTACAAATGGATGTCAATACCGAAATATATCGATGATGAAATAAAATATAAAGACGTGTATTTCCGTTAAATGTGCAGACTAAAATCATAAAAATAAGCAATCACGACTATCTGTAAGGAAATCAAAATTCTTTACATAAAAAATAATGTCCCTGGTAAAAAAGAGTGTAAATAGGTCCATGAGTAATTAACAGTATTGTTTTTAGTCTTTAAATTTCTTTTGGAAGAACAAAGTGCACTGCAAATCTACATGAGTGGATGCGTTAATGCGATCAAAGACTATTAACACCTACACATAAGGAAATGTATGCGTAGGAGTATCGAAATCAAAAGGAAGCCAGCATCGTTAGTAAGCGTCACATGACCTTGTTGTCAAACTCTTCCTAATTTGAGCAAGCGTTACAAGAAGCACGTGGATAAAAATACTCGTTTGTTTCGAATGGAAGAGTAATTATAGAATTCCATTTATCGCAAGCACGCATTAGGTTTTGTAGCGCAAATTCGAGTGTGTAAATCTCGGAAAAATAGTTTAACTTGCATTACCATATAAAAATAACCGCTCTCTATAAACTTATTATTATAAAAAATTGGATTTTTTAATGATGTACTAATTTTAAATGAATGACAAATTCTGTTAGTGAATTAGAGATTGTTTATTTTTCCCGGTTGCAGATGATTAAGCATGACAAAGGTTTTCAAATGCTTCTGTGGATTTGTTTTCTATTTTAGATAGCACACACATTATTTGATAAAGTAAAGAATACTGTACTAGTGTTAAACTTTTATGACAAAATTTTCTTTTTTTAAATATTTTGTTGAATATTTAGATTTTAAAAGAATGAAGATTATAACGTTAAAATGATATTAAATTTAAGTATTCATTTTCCCATATTACTGATATTTGTTGATATATATAAGATTGTAAATCTAAGATTTTTGAGTTAATACATAAGTTTGTTTAATCGTTTCTTTGTTACTAGTTATTTGTCAACATGTAAATGACTTACCATATCAGAAACATTCAAAAAATGAACTTGATAAAAATTATCGCATTTTTTTGTATTCTTTTATCTATATGTGTGATCTCTATGCATTCCTTAGTAAATTTTATGCTTCGACATCTTTTAATGCACAAGAATATTTTTTAATTAAATTTATCCTTCAAGGCTTAATTTCAAATAATCAACTGTATATATTTTTCGCATAAATTCCTCACCGATTTATAACTCAAGAATTTTCCTCTTTTCAAATATGAATTTATTTTCTTAAATTCTTACATCTATACTTGAACATTTACCCTAATTATTTTGATATATAAAGTGCAAAGAATATTTATGTAAATATTCATTTTATGATACACTATAATAAAGACTATTTAAGTGATAATGTGAATAAATATTGATAAGAGCTTAAATAAATAGATATTATATAAAACTTTTTAAAAGAATTTTGTGCTTGCTGTGTTCTTAATAAGTCTTTGAATTATTAAGTATATCAATAAATCATATTAATTAGCGAGCTACCGATAAGTGAAAAATTGTAATACAATTTTAATTATTCAATAAGAAATCATTTATGTCAATGACAAAATATAAACTAAAAAGTGGGTTAGGAAATACTTTAAAGCGAATTTACTATTCGATATTTGTTTATGAATCAGATTTTAACTTAATTGTCTTTCAGTTGAAAGATTTGTTAAGAAAATACTTAGTTTTACAAAGAATGTTATGTATTTTTCATGAAAAAAAAAATATCGAAATTTTATGTAAGATTTGAATTGAAAGCCAATAAAAACGTTCAATAAAAGTTTAAAACATAATACTGAATTTATCGCCTTTAGTTTTATATCTAGCGGAACTAGCTAAAAAAATAATCCTCTCTGAAACTCTTTATAAATATCATCGAAAACAATATTTTTATAATTGAAAATTAATTTTGATTGGTTCCTTTGCAAGCACGCAGAGGGATTTTAAATATCCTCATAGAAATTAACTTTTTGTGTGTAATAGTATTAAGGGGAACTATACTTCGGAAGGTAATTTTACTTTAAGTATATCAAATAATTTTAGATTTTTTTTACGAAAAATATGATTTTTATACATAATTCTCAATGTTAAATTTCATAATTTACTTTATAAAATATTGAAGACAATTTTATATTTGAAGTTAATTTAAATTAAGAAATATTTCTGATCTTTAAAAAGTCCAATTTAATCGTTTTCCAACCCCTCAATGAGATAGAACGATTAAAATGTCTTTCCTGTGCTCATGATAAAAAAAAAAAACATATTTTATAACATAGTTTAAAAATATTTACGTAAACAAAATTTGATTGCTCAAAAAGTTCATTTACTTTAGAAATAGCAAACATTAATTGTATATAGCTTAACTATTGAATATTTTATTTCTAAATATTATTGTTAATTAATATCTGCAACGCAAAATATTTTGATCAGAATTCTCATTCATAATTCTCATTCTCAAATATAAATATTTTTATTTATTGCAAAGTGCTTTTCACTCAATACAGAGTTGGCATTATACTTTAAGCGAAATACTTTGAAGTTATATATATATATATATATATATATATATATATATATATATATATATATATATATATATATATATATATATATATATATATATATATATATATATATATATATATATATATATATATATATATATATATATATATATATATATATATATATATATATATATATATATATATATATATATATATATATATATATATATATATATATATATATAATATACTCAATAACTTGTCCAGTGGTCAGCGTGCCTGACTACGGATAGGGAAGTCCAGGGTTCAAATACCAGTTTAAGCATGGATGTACTTTCTCTCTGTCTATCCTGTATTTGTCCTTTCTTTGTGTGTGTGAATGCCTACCCTATAAGCGGGTCCCTATGGTGTGTGAGGGTGCGATGATGGCCCACCCCCTGTGGTGCACCCGGGGCAACGCCTCGGCGGCTAAGAGGTCGTTGTGTCTGGCCGGTTCCTTGGTATCAGGGAACAGTAGATTAATAGATTCTGTTGCAGTTGTAACTGTCTACAATCTGCCATTGGAAATATAGATATATATAGTATCATTAAGCATAAAAAAGTTCATTTTTAGTATTTTGCTCATTTTTAATCATGCTAATGTTACTTTTTTCCGTAGGTTACGCTAGTACGTTAAGAAGTTTTATTAAGATAATTTTGTATAAGTGTATATCCTCATTTCAGTTAGCTTTAGAAACGCTGCCCGCTATCCTTATTAGGGCACCAGGCAAAATCTTCTTTGGGGACCCCGCTCTTCTTCACAGCAACAAAAAATACAGAAAAACATACATAATTAGAAATTTAATGCAACAGTATATTTAATACAGAGATAAGTAGTATAGCATTGACTTTAATTTTGCAAAAAATGTATATCTTTGCTTACATTAGGGTGGAATTCAGCAAAATTTTCGTAATTACAATGACTCAGTTAAGCCAATCAAAAGACTGTAATTTCCCATCGTATTTTTACCCTATTTAAAAATTAAAGGCTTTTGATTAGCCAAATTTGTACTTCATAAATACAAAAAAATTAAAAAAAAGCTTTTATTAAAGAAGGAAACGTAAAATAAACTTTCCATTCGCTTAGGAGGCCCACTTCAGATATGGGGTCCCTGGGCAACTTGCCCCCTTGCGTTAATCAGGATCTGCTTAAAAAGACTATCTTAAAAAATTGTAAAAAGACTGTCTAAAAATTCATTTTCCAAATATGTGAATATAGAAATAGTTATTAAACTTTTTTTGCTTCTGAGGCTTAATTTCTTATTATATTCAATTTTAAATGATAAACATCTTCTTTCATTCAAAATGTATGTAGAAATCTCTTTCAGACTATTTTCATCACAGATAAAAGTAATAAGAATCTTATTTCATCCAAATAAACCTTTAATGAAGTCCTTAGAAAGCATTGATTATAAGTGGAAATGTATTTTTAGCAATAATATGTTTTTCAAAGGGAAAAAAGCCAATTCTAAGAAAGCTGTACTTTTTTTATTGAAATCTCTTTCAAAATTATCATAGTTATTCATCTTGTGATTTGTAACACAATAGAAATTGAGCAACAAGTAAAAATAGAAAGTAAGAAGTAGAAATTCAAAAGTATTTTTTAATTTATAATCCTACAACAATGGGATTATTTTGAAATAGATGTTCTTGTTTATTTAGAAAATATAATAAAGTTATGAAAAAAAAGTCGTCACAGAACATGAATTAGTTTTTCTCAAAATATATCAATAACATCAAAAAAGGAATGAATATTTTTTAATATTTTCTTAGTTAAAGTTACTTCTTAAAATATAATTTATTATTTTTAAAGCATACATTTAAAAAGAAAAATATGATTTATAATCACATTTTTTTTTTACTTTTAAATTAAAAAAAAACTTGCAAGTTAATAATTTTTAATATTTTTTGTAGGTATTATAATGATATGAAACGTATCTAAATGTTTATATAGCTTTTTTATAATTCCTTATGGTAAAACATATTTTGAAGGAAAATGAAAAATAATCACAGAAATTATCTAGTCACTTCAAAATTTCAAAAAAAAAAAAAATTGTATTTAGTATTCAAAATTTGCTGTTGAATGTTAACACGATTGTCACTGTTTGTGTCTCTGACAGCTTATCTTTTAAAAAAAATTTTACTTTAGTAGATATTTAACACAATGAGTCTCCATATACATTTATTCATAGATTATTATGTATATCTATACACATTCAAGTACGATGTTATAAATCTATATTAATATTTTTCTAAATTTTTAATTAATTTTATTATTTATAGAAAAAAAATTTTGCAAGCAAGTGTAGAATCATAATTTGTGTAGAAGGACATGAGTTTGGTCTTTGCAACTTCAGAGTTTGAGAACCAGCCGGCCAACTTGCATAGTGGTCAACGTGAATGACTATGGATAGGAAGGTTCTGGGTTCGAATCCCGGTTCAGGCATGGATGTACTTTCTCTCTCTCTCTATCCTATCGTTGACCTTTCCTTGTGTGTGTGAATGAAGTATGAATAATGCCTACCCTATAAACGGGTCCCTATTGCATATGTGAGGGTGCGATGGTGGCCCACCCTCTGTGGTGCACCCGTGGCAATGCCTCGGCGGCTAAGAGGTCGCGCTGTTTCTGGCCGGTTCCTTGGTTATCAGAGAACAATAGGTTAATAGACTCTGTTGCAGTTGTAACTGTCTACAATCTGCCACTGAAAAAAAAAAGAGTTTGAGAACCACAAAAATGTCATAATATATTATATATTAAATACAAGATAATATACTGCAATTTATTTATGCAGTCTAATGAGACCTCTGTGTGAAAAATGACCATTGAACGACAGAAAAGCTAAACCAATTTATTTATTAAGAAGTTTTTCGCAATTCTTACATTTTTATTTGTGTGCTCATTTTAACCCTGTGACTAATATCATGACTTTTAGAGTAGGTCTCAGGATCGATACCTTGCATATTTGAACAATTGAAAATGAAGGAGAAGCTTTTATTTTCTACGTGTACTTCTGTTGTTGTTGGGTATGTCTCCTCTGACCAGTAGCACTATTCCAGGTCCGTAACGTTATACACACCCAAGAAATCTAGCGCCTTCAAAGGATCGTCGAATAAATCTTGTTTGAGTAGACCCAAGGACGCATGGATGTGTTCTGGCATAGATTGCACACTTCTGTGGAAGTATGGGCTTAGGAACTTCCGGAATGGTACTAAAAATATACTAAAAATTCTCACTGAAAAAAAAATGCAAAAGAAAGGCTCAAATATCTTGTATTTTTTAACTGTTACATTACCTGTTATATGGTATCTGTTATTTAACTGGAATGATTCATTTTACCCATTGGAAAGATCATGTCTTTCAGATTGAAAGGTCCTTACTTTTGAACCAGTTACTCTTGAACAGCATAAATAAATGCTTCGTTGCGACTTGCTGTATGCGAATGTGTTCTAGTAGCTGTTTGGTATTTTTCTGAGTTTCCATCTGACGCATGATGCAGCCTATATGTCAAACAAATAACATAGAAGACAGTGCACAATTGGTTCTTTAATGCCTTACAATAGTAATTAATCTATTCCATGTGTAACATCATTTAATTAAAAGTAAAATACATTTCTATATTTAATTCACTTGTATTAAATCATCCAGAACCGTCTTGCGATACAATCACTAATCATTAATATTATCTAATGCTTCAAGGCCAGGCTTGTCAAGCACACCACCTGAGGGTCATAAGGGTATTTTTTAAAACCTTTACGAATATAAATCGTATAAGTCAGAAGTAAAAAACAGTGTATATTAAATTATTTTCTTTTCCATTAGGAAAATCATCCAATATGCACAAAAATATCCAAAAATAGCAATTTTTATTTACTTGTAATACTTGCACAAACCACAGGATGAGCATTGATCATTAATTTTTTTGTTTTCAATATATTTGAAAAGAAAAATATTTGTAATTCTGCAGAATTCATTTTATAAAAATATAGGAATTTTTTTTTAATATTTTTTGTAAAGATATTTATAAAATTTACAAGCTCGTTTAAACAAGCTTAGATTATTTGAATAAGTTTCAAAAGAAATTATTATTATAAAAATGATTTTTTATCATATCTCATTAATTTAGTTATTTAAAATCATACTTATTAGACATAATAATAAATAATTTTCATAAACAATTTCAGTAGAGATATTTTTAAAAATTACTAGTATAAGCAATTTTGTAATTTTTTTATTTTTAATGATAGAAATGATTTTTGTTGTATTTTATTAGTTTAGTTTTCAAAATCATACAAAAAATATTGTAATCTCTATTAGTGTCAATAATCTTGAAATTACGTTCAAAGATATTTTTCACAATGTTCAGAAAATATATTGCCTAATAAGTATAATTTTTCTCAGATTCGAAAAGAAAAAAAAATCCTAGAAAGAAAATCGAAAAATAAATTACGCACGATTTTTTACTCAGAAAAGATCTGCCAAAATAACCATTATATTTAACTGAAATATAAATTTAACCAAAAACACAAAACGTATATTTAATTCAAAAATATGTTCAATTCATTGCATAGTTTAAATTTTTATTTTGGTAATTTTTACTCGATTCTTGTAATATTGGACAGATACAAGTCAGGGCTTTCCCTAGCCCTGCATACAAGTTCTCTATTTTGATATATTTGATCAAGGCACTGACCAGAAAAGTAGAAATGCAAAAATTTAACACTATAAAATTTCTTTGAGAATAACAGTAAAATAAAAAAAATGCTACCTTATACTAATTGTGAATCTCCTTAGAACAGTTAAGTTCATACAAATAAATTGGAATGAGATTACATAACATTTCATTATAAAAGCTGATATCTATTTCCACTAAATGAAAATTCATAGAATCATTCTGAAGATTTACTTCCAAACTTTATTTAACACTTGATAACTTGTTCAGCTTAATCAATAATGAGAAAATCTTAAATATACTTCTAGAGTCAACGGAGAGATATGAATCGGAGTGAAACATGTTGTCATCCAGTATGTACACTCAGTCCACCTTTATTGACATTCTGATAGAAATCGATATCAAAACCAAACTCTCCGTATTGAAATCAGATTCAACATGGTGTTATGTTGTTAATATTCATACATAACTTGTTGACAGTTATTCATATTTAACCATATTTTATTGATTCTATCACTAGCGTTTTAAAAGGAAGTGATGTTGGGACAAGAGGTGCTTGAAATGATTCACTTCATACACCACATGCGCTGATATTATTGTAAATTTTCCTTAATTAGTATCTCTGGATACAACCATTATCGAAAGAGGCTTGACGTCAAGAAGCTATTATGTTCTATTGTTCAGTAAAATATAATGATCGAAATATGCCACTAGGAAAAAAGAGAAAGAGTATTAATAAGTTGGTAATTTTAACATCATAAAAAAAATTTCCTTGGAGCAATCTGATATTTAATACTGCATGTTGTTCTGTTCAAATGTTTGTTAAATTTACAGTTTCTGCCTGAGTTAGGACAGGCAGTAATTGGATGTCTCTCTAAAACAGTATCAGGAAACAAATACCTATGAACATAATCCTTTGAGAGAAAAACATTACTTTTGCTTTTAATTTAACTATCAGAATTTATTTAATTCTTTCATTTTAGTGAAAATAGCAAATTATTTTGAGTTAAATAAGCAATTTAAATCTCAAAAACATATTTATATTTCACGAGCAATAGTGAAACAAAATTTATACTATGCTTTAAAAATATTAATAACATAATTAACGCATATGCATTGAATATTTATTGAATAAAATTATGTTGAATCAATATTTCAAAAGTTTTTGTATTGCTTTTTTGTCTTCTTAATTGATGAATTTGTGTAATTATAAATTATGGTCTCATTGGTAAAAGATACCGACTTCCTAAGTCCAGATTAATGAAAGTGGTTCTTGAATGAGCCTCTATTAAGAATGAAACATAAATATCAATACAATGAAATAAGCAAATTGTCATTCAAATTAATGAAATTAGCTGTTAACATAATGAAAGGAAATAATTCGCCTGCATTATTATTGCATTGTTATATCAATTATTCCTCCCTTAAAAATATAATTGAAACTACTTTGTTAATTGATTGCTTGTGAATAATTTAATTAATCATAGGGTTAATTTCTTTCTATATCAAATACAAGGCAAAGAAATATTATTCACGTAAATTTGTAAAACAGAATTATTCGCTTCAATAAAGACACTTTAAGGGAAAAATGCAGTAATTCAGCTGAATATAAAAATATGTGATTTTTTTATTTATAAAAAAAATTTGTATTTATATTTTTTCTAGTAAATTTATTAAAAAAAATAGCCCTTTTATTTAGACATAAAAAGACAATTTAGCAGTGAAGTAACAAAAATCAAACAAGTAACAATTGATTGTTAATTTTTATATTTTTTATTCTAAGGGCATTGTAAATATGATATTAAATTATTTTTACCACACACATAACACATCTTATTTTTTTTTACCAATTTTAAGGAATTCAAAGCCTTGCTGAAATAATGCCAACTTTACATTTTGATTTAAATTTTAACATTAACTTATGCAATTATTTAAGGATATAATTCGTTATTATTATTTTAGTTTTTTAATTTTTATCACTGCTAGCCGAGAATATACTGTAATTTTTCATAGTATGCAATTCTTTTACGGTTTCTGCCCTATATTAAACTTTTTTTTTTTTTTTTTTTTTTTTTTTTTACAAATCGATTCATTTAACTAGAAGGTTTCTGAAAAGAAACAGTTTTCTTCTCAGGTTGATGTAATAGTTTTTAAATGATTTCTGTTGAAATCAAATTTTACAAAGTAAACTTAAATAAATTTGAAAACTATGAACACTTGTAAAGAAGATTTATCTTTTTTTTTATTTGCATTTTGTAAATTGATATGCAATTAAGATTTTCTTAATAAAAAACTTAAGCAATAAACGAGTGGACATTAAGCCTTAAAACAAATACTCAAGGCAAGAGGGAGCCATACCTCTAACTCTCTTCGAACAATAATAGTAATAAAAAATATTAAATATACTAACTTATAAATATAAATAAATATGAATTATATTAAAAGGGTTATTTTGAACGGGATTTAGAAATTAATTTTTTTTCAGTGGAAAAAAAATTAATTTCTAAATCCCGTTCATTATTTTATTATATTATTAATATAATAAATTAATGAACGTTCATAATATAATACCCGTTTATAATTTTTTTATTATTTCTTATTTTATTGTTAAATTTTTATTAATTTTTTCACTTTTTAATATTATTAAAAAAATTGTGCATACATGTGTTAAATAACTTTTTTGAAGTTGTTCATTAAATTTTTTTTACGCATTGTTGCATATTTTTAAAGCTTCATTCTTTCTTTTTCAGTTGTTTATAAATAAAAACAGCGATAACAATATTACTTATGAATACGTTGACAAATAATTTATTTGTGAAATGTTTTTATCAGTCATTTTACAATCATATATTTTTCATCACATATGATTATATGGCACCAATTTCATCGTCTATTTTTCCTTTATTCATTGACCATTGCCATACACAATTCTAAAATCTTAAAAATCTATTAATCTTAATTATTATATTTTTATGTATAGAAAATTCATAAGCTTCTAAGGGCTGTATTTTCACAAAATAAAATTTATTTTACTCATCATATTTAAAGGCATCAATAAAGAATGCTCCGATCTCGTAGCTCATGTAAAAAAAAAAAAAAAACTCTCATTCTTATAATCGAAAATTACGAAAGAAATGTCTAATTTAATTGGAGACTAGATTTTTCGCCAATGGAACAATTATCAGACTGAAGTCAATTCATTGAAATGTATTGAAAGTTAGACAGATAACTGGATGAAAGCAAAACCGCAGTTCAAGAAATTTTCCTTTCTTTGACTATGATTCAAAATCATGAAATCTCTTTAGTTGCGCTTCAAGATGTATTTCACTCTACGTCTAATACCTCACCGTGTCATTTCAAATATTTTGTTATGCTTATAAAAAGCTTTATTTTCTAAGTTCTATTTATAATTTTAAATCTTTTCTACACAGTAAAAATATTTTTCTTAAGAAAATTACAGCTTAGTGTTATGTTAATTACAATAATAGTTTGTTTACTCGTGGAAGAAATGATTCAAGGTGATTAATAGGTTGTGTAGTCCATCCAAGTATATACTGTTCACCAAGTATATTCAAAGAAATTGTCAATGACATAATTTTAGAAATACTGCTTCACACTTGAAGGAAAAAAAATCTACAATTCTTAAGTTATAAAAGGACTTGATTTCGCAAAAATGCAGTATCAGAATGTATTAAAAACATACTCGATCCATTTGGCTACTCTATACACCATATTGTTCTTGCTTTAAGCGTATTCTTCATGAGATGAGCTACATGACTTCTGGTATTATTGTGGATAAAAAGATAGGAGTCACCAGTAGCTTTGCAACATAAAACACCATATTAATTTTATTGTTTCTCATTCCAAATGTACCTGATTTTTTTTATATAATCAAATATATTGATCGTTGTATAGTATGCTATAGCTCTTTAAATATTGAATATATTTTTAAAATAAATTTCTGATATGCATTTATACTAAATTTAACATTGTCAGCTTGACTTTAATTTTCAGTTTTGGATTCAGGTTGTACATCCAAGATTTCCTTTGTAAGGTGGTGGTAAACTTTTTTTTTCCAATGGCAGATTGAAGACAGTTACAACTGCAACAGAGTCTATTAATCTATTGTTCCCTGATACCCTAGGAACCGGCCAGAAACAGCAACCTCTTAGACGCCGAAGCGTTGCCCCGGGTGCACCACAGGGGATGGCCCACCATCGTACCCTCGCACATGCCTAGGGACCCGTTTATAGGGTAGGCATCATTCATACTTCATTCACACACACAAGGAAAGGACATAGGATAGAGAGAGAGAAAGTACATTTATGCCTGAACCGGGATTCGAAACCAGGATCTTCCTATCCATAGTCAGGTACGCTGACCACTAGATAAGTTGGCCAGCGGTGGTGGTAGTGGTAACCTAATGGTCAGGGTATCGGCCTTCGGTCCAAAAGGGTTGGGTTTCATTCATAATGCCGCAGAGACCCACTGAGTACATGTGATATACGTGCTCGCTAAATCTGCTGAATGGAGAGTCCTGCTGTTGGTCGTTGAACAGTTACCAGGGGTGTAATGGTCTGGTGAAAATTTCCTCCCTTCTAGATCAAAGTCAAAATTGAGGGAGCGGATCCTCTGGTGGTGCTCTCTATCGGAGGAGTCTTAAAGCAAAGACGTTTTTTCACCTTCGCTGTGCTCTGATAAAAACGAAAAACCTACCCTTCTGAGTTAATTTCGCGAAGAGATTGGTTCATCGAAGTGTTATATGTAAAAACAATAACAACAGGTACCATTTAAGGGATGATGGGATACCCATATTTTGTAAAGTAACTAAAATAAAATTAGTATCCAAGATGCATTTGCAAAAATTTTGGTTTCAAAATGAAAAAACTATGAAAAATTTTAAGAGATAAGGAAAGTTTTATTAGAAACATATTTAACAAAAGTTTTTAAATTTTTCAAATGTTTTTCATTGAAAGTCACATAACATTACTTACCAGTATTTTCCATTTAATATTTTGAAAAATCTGTGTATGTTTAGTATAGTATATAAGATTAATCTGGAATATGAAAAAATGTGTTTTGTCTTCATTTTCATGCCTTACACAAGTTCTAATGTCAACATTCAAGGCTTTCAGATGTCTTACCATTCGAGTCCCATTTCTATCCATTCCTAAGTTATAAAGTATTTAATTCACGGAGAATAGTTCCCATTTATAAAAATGTGCAATATTATTAATTCTTAAAATTTATTGTAGAATGATTCAGTTACTGGAGTCGTCAAATATTAGTTAATGGTGTTTTGACATTTATCTAAAATACATGAATGAATCGATAGAGGCAATCACTTAAAATAACTTCCTTTTTGCAAACTCAATGAAGAAAAATGGTTCATAACTTTAAATTCCATGATGCTACAGAAAAAAAAAGCCTTGCAGTTTTTCTAGCATCAAAACTTGTATTTCGAACAACGAATCCAGTCCCTTATTTGGGGCCCCTAATAAATGACTTCAGCCTCAGCTTCCGCCATGAAAGATACAGACGGCGACCCGCACTTTTTCTTTTTTTCTTTTTCCCATCATAACTTTTTCTTTCAACTTTGTTTACGTGCAGGAAAGCACGTGAATGAAAATTTTAGAAGGTCCAGGAAGATAAAAAAAAATGAGTATGTGTATGTGTTCTTGATGGGGTTTAGTTCAAGGGAAGAGAAGGTCATTCTTGAAATCAGAAATGCGGGAAAACTGGTTCGCTACCATTCATTTCTTAAAGAAAGTTTATCGCTGGCCAGTTTTAGCGCGTTTTTAAAAACCTCCAAACAAGGACAAACTAAATTTCTCGCAGTACGAACTGTAAAAAAAAGATGAAGTTTAATGTGGCCTTGTGTGTCTTTTTAAATATATATATAAACTGCAGCTCTTTGAAAAGGATGCAAAATTGTGAGAATGATAATCTTTAAAATATTCTCTGAGGAAGTTTACTTATTCATAGCCTTTGTAACCTGAAAATCGAGAATGTTCAGATATACAAATTCTAATTCTTAAGATAGTAATAATGATGAAATTAAAAAATTTATTTTAAAAATTTTAACATATTTCAAAGAAACTTACATTTTTTTAAGAGATTGAGTAATTTAATGCTTCAAGTAAATGTCAGAAGCGAAAATTTCACAAAAAATTTTCAGAAATTATATCTTCAGCTATATTTATTTTTTATTTAAATTGGTAACTATTTGTTATTTATAGAATATGTAATAGTTTTACTTGGTTAAATATGAATTTTTCGTATTTTAGATATTATATACAATTATTTGTTAACTTATTGTGTCAATAAAATTTAGTTGATAAGCATGGTATTTGAAGCTTAATGTGTATAGATTTTTAAATGCAAACACACTTTACAAGATTGAATATTTTATTCGTCAAAATAGTAAGAATTGCAGCCTTACTAATTCTTGCTTTTACAAAGAAAACATTTATCTCTACATTATTGTTATCAAAATTAATGTAATTATCGATAAACATATATGTTTAAAAACAAAAAAAAATTCATTCTTTTTCCACATATCATCTACATATTTTTCTCCGTTTTATTCAGCAATTTAAAAAGTATAATTTTTCTTGTTACTTTTTTCTATGTTAATTTTCTTAAGAATTATAATGTGGCTTTCATAGAAAAATTATAATAAATATTTATATTGTATTTAATGGTGTACAGAAATGAATTTCAAAATTATATTAATGAAAGTCACTTATTTCACTGTTTATAAAACTTAAAAAATTTATTTCAGAATTTTTTAAGAGTTTTCAGAAACTATTACCATTAAAGGCAGATAATAATCTAATTTAATGCATCGTTCATGTTAGATTAATTAAAGACCTTTTAAGTATGACACAAAAATAAATTAGTATTTTGTACGGTTAACTTCAATTAAATATAAATTAATCTCATTAAATTAATCCTTTTACTTAAGAATAAATTAACACTGGAGTATATTCTGTTTTCTTGAAAAAAATAATGAAACTTTGCTATGAAAAAAACAATAAATTATTAATCTTCTTTATTATTTCTAAATTATCTTTATCTACAAAGTGAAAAATAGATAAAATTAGAAACAAAGTAGTAGAACTAATTCCATCATTTAAACTCAGATAATCGTAAAATAATTTAAGCAAAAGAAGTTATTTGCTGATATCCATATATATGTGTGTGTGGATTAGTTTAATACACTAACAATACAACAAATTGGAATTTTAACTACAGTGTATTAAACATACAGTTTGCTCCATATCTCATATATATATATATATATATATATATATATATATATATATATATATATATATATATATATATATATATATATATATATATATATATATATATATAATTTATGTAAAAGTGCTGGTCATTTTTAAAGGTGTACGCGCTGATGGACCTGGTCTAGCACTGCTGACCTTGGTGCCATGCAACAACAACAACAATATTTTAAGTTAAAAACAAGTGACACACATTCACGAAAAATACAATAATAAATTGCTAAAATAATGATATTCAAAAAAATAGATGCGTCGTGATAATATAAGAAAAATATGGGATTAAACATTTCCGTAAGTATTTTTCCTATCTATTGTTTTCTCGTGAATCTTGCCAATTATTTATTAGATTGTAGAGATTTTTTCTGGAATTTCAGTCACTTTTTAATAACAGCGGGCACTGGGTGATTCACCTTTCACACCTTAACAAGGCCAGAAACTGCTACACATTTATCTTTTCCCGGTGGGCTCCTGTGAACAAAGTCACGGAGGCGATAAGCATTACCCGCGTCATGCCATCAGAAACCCGTTTATATTGCTGGCCACATTCTTTCATCATCTTAGAAGGAAGAGCATATGAAAACAGAGAGAAAGAAACATTCGTTTCCTAACCAAGATTCGAACCCGGGACCAACAGACTGGGAATCAAGAACTTTAGTCATTCAACCATGTGTCGGCTATTTTAGACAATTTAACTAAGCTATCCCTACAAGTTTTTATGTTTAGACATATATAACTATCGATAATAAATATCCGATAATTTTTCAAGAATACTTTAGTATAGGAAACAACTTTCAAACGCTGAGTCTCTAATACCTCAGACAGATGATAACTTCTAGACACTAGACTCGCATTCAAGATTGATTGTCTGCGTTGATTCATTCTATACTGGGCAGTGGTAATTATATCTGACTTAAAGTGAAAATTTAAGAGTTTTGCCAGATTTCTGGAAGGACTGGTCCCAGATCTACGGGATGGATTTTCCCGGAAATATCAATTTTTCACCAAGAATCTCGCCAAAAGGTTACCTAGTCCCAGAATCACTAGAAATGCCGTTTTTAATCTAAAATATAATAATTCCTGGGTAAAAATTTACCGTACGGTCACCTTTGGCGATTTTTTGAAAAAGTCGCTAAGGGTGACCGTATGGCGAATTTCGAATCGAAAAAAAACAGTGGGGGGGGGATGGCTAAAATAGTGACAAATATTTCATACATTGTTGGTATCTAACAATATGCTCAGCAAATTTTACAAAATTAACAAAAAAACGCAGATTTTATGGATTTTAAACGGCAATGGTAAAATAATAAAGTCGATAGGTTAAATTATCTATAAAATTTTTTGATTCAATTTTATATTAATGAATTTAAGTCGCTAAATATTCATAAGAAATCAATGACAAATAGGGTTGCCAAAATACTAGTTTGCCAGGTTTCCAATAAAAGTGTTCGCCAAATTTGGCGCCAAAAAACGCGCCAAACGTGACCGTACAGTAAATCTGATCCAATTCCTGAATTACCTTAATTTCTAAATTACCTTAATGCCTAAATTTCGCAACTTTTGCCCAAAATCTGGGTATATCAAATCTGTCTGAGATATTTTAAGACAAATACAAGTAAAGTTTATAAATTTGTAACAAACTATTATTGGAAGCGTACGAACAGACGCCTGTGTGTTGGGAAGTTCCACAGAAGCTATCTTCGCGTTCTATAATATATGTTGAAATTTAAAATTATCGGCATTACCCAATATGCAATCTGAATTACGCAGCTCCTGCCCATATCCTAAAATTAATTGGTTGAAAAGAGCTCAGTGTATTACACTCTTGGTGCAGCTTTTTATTACTTGAAAATACACTGGCTCGTGAACTTGATCTGAATGTTGGTGTCCATTAAATCAGTTTTAGGGGAAAAAAACCATTGAATTTTTACTATATATGACAAATAAAATTGTCATTTATCTATCCCTAATGATTATGTGGAACTTATGTCCATTGATGTAATTTGAATCTTTTTCCAATAACATTTTATATATCACTAGTACATTACATATAAATGCAAATTTTGATACATTATAAAAATATTATTATAGCTCTCAATTTGTATAAAGTGAAAGTTTTTCCAACATCATTCTAACTGAAGATTTTCAGCAAAGTGAAAGTATTCAATTCATCACATTGAATTTCTCTGTCTTTAATTCCCTAAAATGTGATCTTATTATTAATTGAAGTGTCATTGCAATATACTTGAAATTAAAAATATGGTCATTTAGTCTAACGTAGTAGTCAAAATCTAGTATGCATAAATTCCCTAAATTTTATGATAAGAATTATGAAGAATATAATAAAGTAAACTTTTTTAAAATAATTCATAAATAATAAAAATAAGTTATAAAAATTGAAAACCTAAATCTCAATAATATTTATAATAATAAAACACAAATTTAAAATTAAAAAGTCACTTTTTACAGGATTGAAATTTGGGGATTTCATATCACAAAGAAAATGACCCCTAAAATAACTATTAATAATCTTCAAAAAGATAATAGAACATAAGAAAAATAAATATGCATTTTATATGCGTTTACAGTTGCTATATTTTAAATCGTTGCAAATTACTGAATATAATTGTAATATGTATTAGAAATCATAAAATTCGGTGTATGAGTATGCATATTTTCTGTTTACATATGTATATCATTTAATTTCATGCTTCCTTAATTATGATTCATTTTTAAATGCCTACTATCTCAATATCATACTGTAAACGTATTTAAATAAGTAGTATATTTTTAGAAAATTAAACGCCTTTTTTAGAAAGTTCGAAGAGACATTCGAATATTTCTAAAAGAATTATGTTAGTTGACTCAGAAAATCTAAAGTACACTGAAAACAAGAAGGATAAATTAGTCTCGTAGTTTCGTGATAAAATATACATTGTCTAAAACAACATTACAAGTCAACTACAAAACACTGTTGCAAAGCACAAATAAGAATTTGAATCGAAAGGCTTGTGAATATGTATAGGAGATTAGTAGAACTCGCTTGGTGTATCTCATAAATATATACAGAAACAGAGAAAATAGAGGGGCGACACAATAATTTATTGTTTTCCACCAATAAAATTGTTAAAGAACTTCCCCACTGCATGAGAATCATTAAACATGTTCTCAAATTTGCGATAATTAATATTATTTTAAAAAAATGCGCGAATGCATTAAATAAATACAAAACCCGATTAAACATACACATTCTTTCATCCTCCATTTATTTATATACCTAAATGGAAACATTTCCTTGAATAATCTTGATCCTTTCAATTCCACGTGTGATATTTCTACTTAATGAATATTTATCAAAAATCCCAATAAATAATTTAAAAGCGTCTCACTAACCTTATAAAATATGCAAACAAGTCAAACAACTTTTCAAAGTGAACATAAACAAGTAGAATAATTTTCTGCGTCACTTGCTTAAGAGATTTCTTTCAATGACTTTAAGGTAATAATTCATTATTCTCTTTCTGTTTTTAACGTTCAGCAATAAATGAATAAATAATTATTTAAGAAAGAATATATTTACAGCTTTTTATGATCATTCGTAAAATTTTAAAAGTTTAGTGATTAAATTAATCAATATTGATAAATAAAAGAGTTTATAAAAAAAAAAGTAATCTTGTTGTAGATAACTCCATTCAATACCACATTCAAACAGTTCTCAAAGCAATTTTACATGAGTTTGTAATATTGTACCGAGCTTTGGGGATTGTGTTTGATTGAGAGTCGATAAAATAAACTCTTTAAAATTCGCAAGACTTATATTCGTAGCAAATAAAACTAAATACAAAAAATTCCAGCCGTAGAAATTACAATTCCAAAGATCTAATACAGCTAATACTACAAGAAACAGCTTCCAACTACAGAAAGATCTTATATCTCAGACAAACAGCAGCTCTTCTATGCTCTAAACTAGTTTTCAAAACTGATCATCTTCACTTACTTCTCACAGCCACTAGAAAAACTTAGAAACTGACTCGGTCTGTGGAACGGTGGTAATTTATATCTTATTTGGCGTGAAAATCTAAGTCTTTCTCCAAGGTTCTGGAAGCTTCCAGGCCATCTCGCCCAATAATGATCCTAGAGCTTAGGTGATGGAAATTTTCAGAACCATATATTTATCGCTAAGTAGGCAATTATCTCGCTAAATGGTTTCCAAGAACCTCACCAAGTCGCCAATTATCTCGCCAAGTGGTCGCCAAGAATCTTGGAATGTAAGCCATAAATACCACCGTTTCAAAGCTTGTAAAAAATATTTACAAACTTTGTAACAATATATATGTGCAAGATGGTATGGTAAATTTCCTTTCTGAAACTTGGTAAGACTAATCATGAGGAATATATTTTTTTAAAAACTTACACACACACACTCTTGAAGTGATTGTTTTGCAGTCGCGCATAAGGAAAACTATTATCATAGATTTTGTCTTAAATCTTAATTTCTTAGAGTTTAAACATGTTGCAGTAAAAGATCGAAATTTGAAGATGTTCACAAAACCGCTGAACATCATGTTTCACAAATAAGCATTAAGGAAGAGAGACCGAATAAATAGTTATACTCTTATAATACTTTCGAACTATCAATAATCTGTATCAACGTTGTTCTTATTTTTTACCCTTACAGTTACAATGTTTAAAATAATTGGGCAGTATTAGGATTTTAAATATAATCATCAGATGAGGAATCTGTTCACCTTCTACGCTCAGCAAGTTAATTCTCTCTTCATATGAAAAACATATCTATTAGCTTGTAGACATACAAACCCATACATTGGAGTCAATTTTGGACAGTTCGAATTTAAATTCTGGTACCAGAAGTCTTCTAGAGTTGCTGTTGCATTAAATAAAGTTATATTCATAGTGGGGTTTCTTCTGACCGTTAGTGTTAAATATCGATCTTCATGTTGTGTTGCCACAGGCGTATAACTAATTAACCAGTTTTCTGCGAAAATTTTCATATTTTAAATATTAATTTTCTGTTCTTGAAAAGAGACTGAGAAATTCCTAACGTTTCCTCTTCTATAAATCTTTTTTGTGCTAGATGAAAACAGGTGGTTGCCCAGACTACTCTAATTCAACTAAATTTTGCTTCTTAAAATACCTTATGCACTCTTAAAATACTTTTAAGATTGTCAATTATTTTTAATTTGACTTTTCGGAGGGAATCCTGTTAACCGATTTTCCCTTCTTGTTTTAAATGCATAATTTTCTGCATCAAACATGTAATTTAAATTTTTCAAACTTTGTAAGAAGGTAGAGAATAGGTAATACGTGTAAATTGTACTTTTTGCATGGTGGTCGAAAGAAAAATGTCAATTTTTTCTCTTCTATTATATTTTCTTAAAAAAAAAAAAAAAAAAAAAAAAAAAAAACTTATATATAGTTGTTTTACATTCTAAACTACAAAATATTTTAATTATTTTTATCAGTATGTTATAATCATATGAGTAAAGAAAAATGCGTAGGCGTATGTGCTTTATGAATATCCTGCGTTGTAAAATAATTGATCAACTTTTATCATATATACTTCTTTAATTTGAAAACTTTAAAAATAAAAACTATTTTATTTATGATAATTATCTTCTCCCATTTAAACTCTTTACTTTTAATTATTATTATAATAATTATTTATTAATTAATAATATTTTGCTTTGTAAAACATTTTATTTATATCCATTAAACATATGTGTGTTGATCAAGTATTGCTTATGAACAAGCATTAAAAGAATATGAAACACCCAAAAGTAAAAAAAAAATAAAAAAAATGAGGAAATAAAAGAAAAAAAGGAATCCCAATATCTCTCAAGTGGTTTAAAAAGGAATTTTTAAAAAATCTCCAATTTTTATAGTATTTAATTTCGTTTGTCACCATGAACCAATATATATCTCTTTTATATTGCAGTTTTCTTACACACCTGCATTATATATTTTATTACAAATAAATATTTTCGAAGGAATCGAAGTATCAATTTACATTTCCTATTTCATAAATTCATCTAGTATTCTACTGTGTTGCGACATTATTAGCTATTACATTACAATAAAATAAATTTCATGTAATATTAATCTTAATACAAGGTCATTTCAAAATCTTTGCTCATTGTTAATAAATAGCTTTAAGCTTTTATAAAGCTTCCTTTGTTCACCCTTTTCTTTCAACCGTGAAAACAGATCTCAATATCAAAAAAGAAATATGTGAGTGAAAAATAAGTAATTTCTCTTTAAAATGTCTTTTTTATTTCCCCACAACAAGACTTAAAAATATATGAAGATTAATTTGAGATGGCATGTATAATTTTTTGGTAATGATTGATCTCAAATATATTCAAAGAAATTAAATTATAATCAGCCTTATACAACTTATATAAATGTTAATTATTAAGAAACCAGCAACTAAGCAGAGCAAATAGTAATATTTTTTATTGTACTGTTTTAACTATGTAAATCACTTACCATTTCTTATTATTTTTCTAATCTAGAGTACGTTTATTCTTAAATAAGTTACAAAAATTATGAAACAATCTTTAAATAATATCTGACCTCAGCTGGTAGATGTATTTTATGATGTAATGGCAGTGTTATTTAAATTAATTTCGTCGTCACTAGGTTGTTTAATAAGAAGAGGGAATCGTATCCCCACTTTTTCTATTAAACAATTTTTATATGTTATGATTTAATTTTAGCAGACTTTGTTATTTGTTGAGATTTAATTTCAGTATAATAGAATTTTTAAATTTTACATTTTGTTGTGAAAAACAAATTAAAGAGGAACTGTTAGAAAAAGGAAGACGCTCTAGATGGATATTTTAAAAATACCATGATAAATATATTAAATTCAAATATCAATAAAAGATTTATTTTCTCTGTGTATGTAAATGTAAACAGTACGTCTTTTATTATGAATCTAAGCCAGTACGCATTCAATTTGAAATACAAAAAAAAAACTGAATTAAATACAAGATTCATATACATAATAGTGCAAGACATATGAAAATAATATAGACATAATCAACCCATGTAAACTACCTCTAAATTCCTACAATCCGGATCAGGATAATTTCATCCTATTTAAAAATTGAACAGTACTTTAGCAGAAATGTCTGGAGTGCTCTTAATACAATTTTCAGTCTTGAATATGAAAAAGCAGCTGCAGATATTAAAATATCTGCACCTGCTTATATTGTGTCAGCTGCGTTTACCCTCAACGCGAATGCGAAATATATTGAAGTGATAGCAATGTCCTGCACGTATCACTCAGCGCCATCCAATTGAATTTATATATCAGCCACGTGATTTCTTAAAAGACCCAAAAAAGCAAATCGGTTTTTCATTCATTTAATAGATATTTGTTGATCCATTTAAGAGAAAATTTCTCTCCTATCTTTATTTTTCTAACATGAAGAAAAAAACTGATAGTCCAATACTTCCATCTTTATTTTTCTTGAAAATTTTTAAGAATACAATAAATAAATCTATGAACGGAAGATTATGTTATGCGTATACCATTGAAAATTTGTAATTTATTTGCAAACATTTTATTTTATATTAAGTATTTCACATTATATTTTAAATAATAACCATATAAAAATGTTTTAAATCATATAATTTTTTAAACCTCGGTATATATATACATATATATATATATATAAATAAATAAATATATATATATATAATTATAAAGCAAAAAATATAAATATATATATAAATATAAAAATACAATACAGAATATACAATACAATAGGAAATCTAGCCAGCGCAAAAGCAGCTAAAGAAAGATTTGCCAATATAAATAAGATAAAATGTGAAAAATATGAAATTGGAAAACAGTGAAATATAAATAAGATAAAACATGAAAAATATGAAATTGGAAAAGCACTGAAATATATGAAACAAATGAAAAGAAGAAGAAAGCATAGGGGCCACGTCTTCATCAGGAGGGAGATGGCCAGCTATGCAAAAAGAAAGAACATTCTTTTCTGACAATCTCGAAGGACAAATGTTTAAAGATCTTCGAGCAATTCTCCCAAAGAGTGTTCGTATTCAATGAACTTAGGTTAAAACATTTGAATAAATATAAATGCAGAAAATTAGAAATACCAATAAATGAAACATAAATGCAATTAGAGATACTCATATAAATGAAACATACATACAGTAAAAAATTAAATACATAAAGCCAAAGTCAGCAAATCAGATGGAATTTATATATGAAAATAGTATGAGAAATGCCAAAATAGTATGAGAATTGCCATTTTAAAATTATAGTAAAGAAGTGTTGCCAGATGTAATTAGATTTAAAATTTAAAATATTATATATATATATACACGAGGGTCACTCTGACACTCTGAAATTTTTGAGATACAACTAGGTTTTCAAAGTTATACTTACAAAATTTTAGGTCTGTTCAAAGTAGTCTCGTCTAGCATCAATGCACTTTTGTAGACGAATTTTTCACAGATTAAATACCTCAAGCCATTCATTTCTAGGAATAGATGAAGAAATTCATTTATAGCCACATCAATCTCTTCTTTTGAATGAAAATGACGTCCACGTAAGTTCTATTTTAGATTAAAGAATAACCGAAATTCGCACATAGCTGTGAAGATGCATTGTCATTGTGAAGCATTAGTTCCCTAACATTCAGTACTTGTAGAATTTCTGGAAGACATTTAGTGGTATATCAGTTTGCTGTTACTGTTTTCTGTCCTTTCAACTTGATGACTTTGACCAATCCCGTACTTCCGAAGAAAACGGCATGCATCTCTTTTTTCAATGTGCGTTGTTTTTTCACCATTGTCGGCTTGAGATCATCTTCAAAGACCCATACTTTGCTTTCTTGACGTGTTGGAACGTCAAAAAGCGGTATGTACGTTTCAACACCTGCTACAATTTTAGAAATGATGCGGTGGCCATCATCATTTAGCAATTTAAAAATTTCTTTTCTGATTCTGACACGCTTCTCTTTTTGGTGCTCAGTTAGACTATGGAGAACCCAACGGCAAACTACATTTTTCATATGTAATTCTTCATGAATGATTTTGTGTATGGCTGCGGATCCAATATTGAGTTCCTTCTGTATCATTTGATAGGTGCAGCGATTATCATCCATTAACATTTTTCGTATGGCAGACACATTATCCGGGATTACTGCCGACGGCGGCCTTCCTATGTTTTCTTCATCCTGAAGAAAAGTGCGACATTTTTTAAATTCTCTCAACCATCTGAACACAGTAGCACGAGCTGGAGGTTCATCACCAAATGCTAATTGCAACCGTTGAACGCATTCTTCTTGATTTAATTCTGCTTTAAAATCGTATAAAATCATAGCGTGAAAAATGTTCTCGCGTCAACTTCATTTTCTCTTCTGTTCAAAATTTATTCTACGCTAAACAAGTTGAAGTAAGTCAGTAAAATATCATCTTCTGTGTTAAAATACTTTGTATTTTAAAATTAAACCGTTATTTTTATTTTGTAAATTATCGTCTGCGCGTATCTCAAAAATTTCAGAGTAACCCTTGTATACATACATATATATATATATATATATATATATATATATATATATATATATATATATATATATATATATATATATATATATATATATACATACATATATATATATATATATATATATATATATATATATATATTAAGTCCTGATTCAGTAAATTTTATGCATTTTTTCTTGATAAAGTTCATTTTGAAACCTATTTTTATTCATCACTTAAATGCTTTTGTGTGTGTGTGATGGCTCATTTTCATAGTAATTTATCTGAATAATTTTAAACCCAATTCATTTGAAAACAGGTATATGATTACAAGTAGTTACAAAAATTGTTTGCACAAATTTAACATAAAATCAGTTATTAATTCTGGATTTCAGTAGATCAACTTTAATAAAGTAGCTTCAAAACTGAATAAAATTTATTTTGTTTTGAAGCTATTTTATTAAAGTAACAAATAATCAATAACAATAACAAATAATATAATATATCAAAAATAATAATAAATAATTAAAGTAACAATCATTTTAAGATATTTCAATTATAAACATAACTTATACAAAAGGAATTTAGATTTATAAAATTCCAAGCTATCCAATTGTGCTTAAAAATGAGAGAAACGTTAGCTGTTTATTTTAAAATTCAGCTTACCACAGCATTTTTTCTATTTGATTTCAGTTTATCAACAGTTATCAGTTATTTGCGAAAGAAATTTTTGGGAGATAATTTCTTTAAAAATAAAAACATATATTGATCAAAAGAAAGAAGAAAATTATGTAGACATAGTTAATTAAAATAAATTTTCAGCGATAAAAGTAATTCGTTTATAGGAAAAGCATACAATTAAATACCGTCTTTATATTAAATAATATATATTGTGTTTATATATATAACTCTCCGTTTAAATAATGCATTAATAAAATATAATAATTTACTAACAAGTATAAATTTTAGCACAATTCTTTAATTGCAAACTATAGATAATTATTATTATTCATTACATATGGAAAAATCATTCTTGCTCTTTAAATTGGTGACTTCTTAATTGAAAGATATGATCATAAATATTTGATCTGGATTATAATTCTATTAAATACCTGTAGTCAACTTGTTGACATTAAATAATTTTTAATGTAATGTTTTAAAGAATATGATATTAGAATTTGTTTTAAGACGCAATATTATATTAAAAATTTTTTTAAAATGTCATGCGTTGTGTACATTTTGATTTTTTAAAGAGCGAATTTTATATAACATACTGATTTGATTCGCTTTTATTTCCATAG
Source organism: Latrodectus elegans (assembly GCA_030067965.1). Classification (NCBI taxonomy): domain Eukaryota; kingdom Metazoa; phylum Arthropoda; class Arachnida; order Araneae; family Theridiidae; genus Latrodectus; species Latrodectus elegans. Next base: position 2,791,960 of record CM057818.1, read on the forward strand.
CACCACGACGTTAAAGAAATTCCAAGAATGCCAATGATGACGCCTTTAGGCTTTTCAACGTTGAAACGATTAGAACGAAGAACAGGTTGAATTTCTTAGATTCTGAAGTATTTTTACACACAGCCTTGTGCTTTAATCACCATTTCTATTTGCAGTTTTTTTTCCCTTACTGGCTAAAGGGACGAAATTCCATCGGATTTTGTTTCGCCATTTTCGTTTTATTCTATTATAAACGAGTTAGGTATAAAGAGTAGTTTTTTTTTCCAATAAATTTATTATAAACTTTAAAATTATTACAAAATTAAATTACAATTTTCGAATGTCATTCACTTTTCCTGAGGATTTCAAATCGAATCAGCGCATAATGTAGTCATTTCTATACTGACAATCGATTTTACATTTTTATTTATATTAAAATACTTTGAGCATTTTAAAAAACTAAAACTGAAGTGAGTCAAATATTGTTTTGGATAGTTTAAATTTTCATAAGTAACGTACACAAATATACATTATCTTAAAAAATATAATATTTTTACTCTTTTCAGATGTGTCTTAGAAATTTTATCTTTCAAAAGTATATAATGGATCAATTAATTCAAAAGTATATAATGGAAAAATTTTATCCTTCAAAAGTATATAAAGTATATATAAAAAATATATATGAATAACAGGATGGTAAAATCGCCTTTTATTCAATACAATATGATAGCTTACTTTATAACAATTATTTGCAGCTAAAATGGATTCTAATCTAACTTATTTAAAAAGGTTAAATACTATTTTCATCACACGAAACTAAGGAATATAATGATATTTTAAGAATTTATACTTCTATACATTTTATCATTCTTTACAAATCAAACTTCATACAGTATAATTTTCTTTATAGAGTGTTAAAATTGTAAGACTATTTAAAATATTTTAAAAACATAGTCAAGCATATTCAAACATATATAGCAAAACATATTCAAACAATAAATTACACAAGCAAATCAGACCAATAATTTACCAGACTTGAATATGTTATATATATATATATACATATATATACATGTACATACATATTACATATATATATGTATATGACAAAGACTGACATTATTTTATCTGTGTCTTAGACGCATAATGAGTACAAGAATATGAATTTTTTACTTGCATTTTACCAAAGTTTAATCATTAGGTATTGCTAAGTTTGTCTAACCATAAATTTCCCACTTGTTAAAAGAAAATGCTTAGGAGAAAAGAAATTAAATATTTATGATGACTGCAAAAAGTAACTAATCTTCCTTGATGAAAATTTTTACTTAAATTAAATATGAAATTTTTATAAGTATTTTCCTTAAGGCTTGTTGAAATTTTTACTTAAACTACATAAACATAATTTTTTATAAAATCTGGTAAAAAAATTATTTCAAAAAAGTATTTTTATTAAATTTAACATTCAATTAACTAAAATAAAAGTATGTCTAAAATATGAATGAAAGTTTTATAAATTCACATGATTATTCAATGAGATATAAATAAAATAATCAAGCAGGATTTTAATGAATTTAATGATTCTTTGATTGTTATTCCTAAAACAGACAGGAAAACTGGTTCAGTTTCATCTTCTAAATCAATGTCATAAGCGTGCACTAATGTACCTTTAAAATTCAGCTGTCACAAAAAAACAGTAGTTTTATCAAAACGCATCTGCAATTTGTATTTTATTATTAATTAGCCGTGTCAGATTTCTTCATATGTGGATTTTATATTTCACAATTTCACCTTGAGTTTTAAATGTTGAAATATTTCCCTCTATTTTATATTCTAATTTTATAGAAAACAATTAATTTCTATTTGTTATAATCCAAAATGATTTCAAAACAACTCCTCATTCTTTGTAAACAATGATTTTAAGTAACATTTAATCATTAACAAAACAGATAAATAATAATTTCGAATACACGTAACTATATATAGTTTAGAATGTTGAAAATACATATTAAGCAATACATTAATCTTAATTGAGCAACAAGTGATTCGTTTATAAATACAAAGAGTAGATCAGTTGCTTATTGACAATAAATCTTTCATCAAAACCAACAGTGGTATTTTAACTAATTTCTTAACAAGTAGTAAATAATTAACTGTTGAATAGCTATCATTATAATTTACTCTAGATACAATTACAATTTATTCATTTTTAAGTTTTCAAGTGACCTTCTTTCATATGACATTCGATAATTTTTCCTCTAAAAAATTGGTAGCGCTCTTAAAAAACTTTTATTGTAAAAGGAAAACAATGAAATTATAAGCGAATATTAAAAATAAACAAACAAAAAGTGAAATTGTATATTAAATAGATATTAGAGAAATATTACATAATAATTTTCCCTATATCAAATGTTGTTGTCGTGTGGCAAGTGCAAAAAGAAAAAAAAAAGAAAGAAAAGAAAAGGTAAAAAAAAGACAAGTCATGTGGAACCAAAGGCATAGAGCACTGCCCTGGCCACATCTTCAGTTTTTTCAGTATATAGGACAAATACCCTTCTTAAAACAATACTTAATTTATCATACTATAAATAATACTTAAGTCAAAAATATTATCTTTAAGCATTTCTCAATGATGCCTATATTAAGCAATTAGAGTAGATTTGATTACCAAGTTTATTTAATGTGGCAACAGTGACTATATTTGTCGCTTTTGCCACATATAATTAAGCGCAAATGGAGAAATTATTTTTTCCCTTCCCAAATTGTTTCTGGTAATGCTTGATTATAACTATCAGAAATGTGTATCGCAAATAGATCATTACGTGGACTGGTGTGCAATATACATTTAACACACAACATATTCTATACTTAGTAATGACATTTAGGAATCTATTTAGTTATTAGATGTTCACAAAAAAAACTTGCCAAAAGATTAATGAGGACAATGATGTTTCTGAATCAATCTACTACTTACTAATGTTTATTGCAGAAAAGTGAATTCAAACACGCACATTTCATCAAATATTTCAAATCTTTTCAGTTGAAATTTAGAATGCTTAGAGAAATTTCTATCAGTTTTTTTAACCGAAAAAATTAGTTCTAATAAATTATGATTGGAATTTTAAAATTAATTAAGACTTAAAAATAGTTTAATTTTGAAGCTTTTTTTATCTAACCAAAAGCTACAATAACTACCTCTCTTAGAAAACACTGAAGTTTAAATACGGTTTAAATTATTTGATTGCTTCTATTTGAAAGTTTAAATGATTACATAAAATTCACAATAAACAATTTGAAAGGAAGATAAGCCAGTAGCTTTTTGAATAAATCCTTACAATATTTCTCAGAACTTTAATGTCAAATTAGGAAAACTGTCCCGTTTTCTAAATTCACAAAATTGAAATATTGTTTATAAATACAAAAATTCATCTGTGAAAAAATGTGACCTATAAATAAAATAATATCAAGACATATTTCTTATTAAATGATATTTTATCTAAAGAAATAAAATACAGAAAAGTTTCTTCGCATTCCAATTTCAATTACTGTAATGTCAATAAAACCAATGATTTTTAAAACAGCAAAAAATTCTCTTACAATCTTATTTGTACATTTTGCGAGATTTTATAGTTAAAACTCTCTCTTTACCTTAAAGTACTTTAATTTAATTTTTCCTATTCTTAAATGAAATTAAGGAAATTATGTATAAAGTGATTCGTGAAAATATTAAAATTCAATTTTCATATTCAAAAACTTTAAGTTTTATCTGAAATTTATAACATTTAATAAAAAAATAAAAATTTCAATTTTTGTTTTGTTTTGTTTTAGCATTTTTGTACTTATAGTATTTTGAAAGCAAAGATATTTTACATTTAATTTATGTAAACATAAAATTTATAAACTCAATATAAAATAAAAGCATGTTTTGCGTTTTTAAAGTTTCAAAATGTTCGCAATATTTCAGACTCAAAATTGATGAAAATATAAAATTTTTTCATCAATTTTAATTCCTATGCTTCATATTCATCACTTTAAACTGATTTATAAACCGTAAAAGTTTTAAATTTATCTCATAAAAAGAGCCTTCAGTTTTAGTTTGAAAGATTTGCAGAATTTAAGTCACCATCCAGATTAAAATTGAATTTACGCTTTAAGAAAATAATAAAATTTGAATTTGTAATAAATTATTACTTTTCATTTATGGCATAAATGAAATCAGTAATTAATTTATAGAACTCTACTACAATATTTAAATTTAATTACAGATATTAACTTTTAATAAAAATATTCTGATGATTTTGATTCTTCTTAGAGATTTAAATTATCATTCCAGAAAAAATTTAGGAATCACCCTTTCTAAATTATTTCTTTAATCGGAATATTATTTATTCAAACAATAATATATATATATATGATATTCGTTATTAATAATGTAGCACAAAGGAAGTAGCCAAAAAATGACAAAACTCGACAAAGAGACAGCAATGAACAATAATTGATCCACATATATGATTCCAAAATGATATGCATGATACAGAGAGAGAACTGGGTCGAATCAGTAGGTTGTAGGACCACCGTGGACGGCAATACACGAAGCAACATGTCTAGGCACCGAGTCAATGTGAGTATTGGACGGATAGCGTCCAGAGGAATAGATCGTTATTCCCTGTCGACCATTTGCCTAAGTGTGTCTTCTGAAGGAAACAGTGGCAAGTTTTGCAAATGGCGCCCAATCATATCCCAAACATGTTCGATTGATGAGAGATCTGGCGAGCATGTACACCTTACAGGGCATGTTGGCTGATGCGAGCAATGTACGGTCTGGCGTTATCCTGCTGTAACGGGCGTTGAGCACTCTCTGAAAGTAGATGAGTGTCACCGGCTATAGCACGTCATCCACGTAACGTTGGGATGTCATAGTGCGGGGATCACGAACTAGAAGTGACCTGGAAACGTACGCAATGGCATCCCAAACCATGATGACGTGTTGCCGCGTAGTGGGGCGTTCCACAATTTCTGCAGGATTGGACCTGTCTCCACGTCAACGCCACACTGATACGCGGCTACTAACACTGAAGAAAATGAAGCGTGACTCATCTGAAAAGACGATCCTGGGCCACACCGTCGTCCATTCCGCTCTAATCCGGCACTATTCCAAATGTTGCTGTCTATGCTGTAGGGTCAATGGCCATGATCGCAACAGATTAACAAATGCCCTGAGCGCAGGCCACTAGCAACCAATCGACAGCAAAAAGTTTTGCTCGATATGGGACAATACAGAGTGTCTTGCACATGATGCAGAATTTGGGTAGACATGCGTGGTGGGGCTGCCACCACCTCTCATTGGAGATGTCGATCCATGTGTGCTGACATCACTCTGGCTGCACCGGCACCTCACAAACATTCCACAGTCCCAACTATCTTTGCAACAACCGGTACACTGTGAATGGGTCCTGTTGTCTGTCATCCACGATTTGCCATAAGGACCAACCTGCCCTTCGCAGTCCAATCACTATGCCACTAGTAAACTTTTCTGTTTGCTGGAACTAACTTCGTCTACGATAGCCTGGCATTCTTTGCAACTAAGGGCGGCCTTTGCGACAAGAATAAACTTTCAACGATTATTTTTCAAGCTGCAGAAACGGCGGGAATTTTTTTTTTAAATTACGTCCTTATGTTGGTTTTTTCAAGCATAATAAGTCTTGCAGTCCAATAAAGAAATAAAGTATGCAATAAAGCAATGATAATTAAAAAAGCTTAAGCATTTTTAACGCTTCTTGTTCTGAGTTTAACCACAATCTGTTCAACAAATTAAATAAAAGACAACTGTACGCATGTTGATATTCAAAAATATCAATTCTTGTTGCATAGTTATGAAAAGACTATGATCAAATGCTACAAATGGAAAAGTTGTTTAGCATATTCAGCATAATGTAGTGAAAACTATTAATGTAATGAGAACACCTTAATGTGTGTATCTGAATAGCTTAAAATCATTAGATCAGCGAATTTGGTAACCACGGACTTCAGAAGGAGAGATTAACATTAACCCCTATTCATGTGTTGAAGGAAATTTTTTACTATTCGCGAAACTTCCCAAGCTGAACAATCTTGCATGATAATTGTCACTGGCAGGCATTAATTTGCTTTAATTACGATACAATAAACCTCTACTATACGTCATAATGTGATCATTGGGCCGTTGCTGTTGCACCAGCCTGCTTCTTCTTACATAGCCCAAGTTGGGCTCTATCAGTTAGATAGAAGCAGTCGGGTGGAGTCTTCGTGATTTTGGAGCAGGGACTAAGCAGAAAATCCTAAATACTTTGCCTTCCCCCTTCAGAGGTATCATTTCATTTGGAGGACATAGCGATCACGCTCAGTTTTAACGTGCCCCATCTGTCATTAGTAAACACGGCGGATCTTCGGTTAATTCGGGATTCGAACCCACCACCTTCCGATAACGAGAGTGACGCCCTAACCAAGCAAACCTATACGACCCCGCAATCATTAAGCCGTGACTTAGATGAGGACATCGGCCTTCCGTCCGCAAGAGCGGGGTTCGATTCCCAGTACCTCAAAAGACCCACAGAGTTCTATTATCGATCTTTGAGAGCAGTTACCATAGTCTGCTTGATTACCAATTGTCTGGAAAAAATATCCTCATCCTCCAGATCAGTGTCAAAATTGAAGAAGTTGATTCTCTGGTGGTGCCATCTATCGGAGAAGTTTAGAGCAAAGTTTTACCTTCACCTTCGTGATGCTCTGAGACGCATCCTACTGACTTAATATTGCATAGCCAACGGTATAGCGAGCTTAGATTGTCCAAGTGTCATAAGTAACAACATTTCATGACATAAGTGCCTAGTAAATGAGTTCAAGATGAGATACTTCATTCTAATTACCAGAAAAAAAGATGAATGTTACAATAAATATTCCCAAAATGGTCAATTTTCGGAAATTTAAAGGAATATTTATTTAATATGCTTATACAGAATTTCTTTATCTTCGAAGACTTCAGAATCTTGATTACCAATTTATGTAGAAATTTTATATAATTAAACGCTTATAAAACTTCTGTAAACTTAATTATTTTAATATAAAATTATACTGTTAATAATTCATGTTTAACGATACCTACATGACAAAAAAATGCATTTTTCAAAATAGTTCAATTCAAAAAATATTCTCAATTCAATCAAATTAATGATAAGTTACAAAACATAACACAATAATATTCAGAAAAACTTTTACTTGTTCTAAAACGAATATCCTTTTGTTTTTACTTGATTCTGGAAACTACCTCTTCTTATATAATAAAATTAGAAAAATATTTATTTAAATATAATAAAATTGTTTAATATTATACATCATTTTCTAACAGCTACAATCGAAATAACGACAGCTTCTCTAGACGACAAATATCACTATACGGTAGCCCCCTCCCACTTAAGGTTAAAAGAATTTAAAATATTGCTGTCTATGATGATTTTCTGGTCTTTTGTTTTTTTTTTTATATATAATATATTATTCTTTCAATTTATTAAAACGCTTGATGGAAAGGAGAGTTTAAGTTAAGATTCGATTCTATAAAAAATTAAAACTTTGAACTAAGAAATAAGTTCTCGAATCTTTTATCAAAACTAGAGTCCACACAAGACACATTTACGTACTTAAAGATCAACTTCTGTTATTACATGCTTCAAGAATATTTTCTGCCTTCCATAAATAAAACTTTTGAATCACTCAAATTAATGTATTGAATCTATCCATTATTATCTTTGATATGATGTTTTAATAAACAAATCTTATCTATTATCTGTTGAAATGAAAGTAAACATTTAAGAGTTATAAATAAGAGAAGCATATATAAAAAAAAACAAAATATATCTTTCTCAACTGATATGTTTATATTAACTCGATATCGATTAATAGCATCTTATTTGACCTTTCCAAGAAATGTTATTCTTACTCTAATCAGCTAATCAGAAATCACCACTGTGGAAGAAATCGTTAATGTCTCTTATTGTATCATAATTCCTGGAAGCATGGAATTAGTCTATAAGATATTATGTATTGCAAAACTTCCGAATTAGAACAGAAAAAAAATCAAATTAAAAAAATAACATTTATCTGATTTGGGTATTATAATTCAGTCACTTCAAGAAAATTCGATTTCGAGACTTGTGTTCGTGCTCTCGTGAGGCAAACACGTGATTCTGGTATCATGTTTCTGTGGGTAAGAACAATACATCTCTAGTCATTTCGTAAAACATATAATATATATATATATATATACATATACACATACACACACACACACACACACACACACATATATATATATATATATATATATATATATAGTGTATTAATTTCTAATATAACTGTAACTGTATTCACTGGCCAAAAGTTTCGAATTAATAATATTTACGCAATTTTTTATCAATTCTTGTATACATCATTTGAATAAAATAATTTTTCAAATGATGTTATGAAATTAATTTTTCAAATTGTACATCCTTTGAATAAATTAATTTTTATAACAGTTATTCCAAATTAATAAAATAATAATTTCATTATATATATTTTAATGATTGCAAAATAAATTTCCATATAACAATTGATTGAATCAACAGAAAAAGCAATTTCTTCGAGATTTCTCATGTCTCGTTCTCAAGTCAAGAGATTCGTTATAGTTTCCTGTGAAGACATTGAGTACCAAATTGTGTGCAAAAGATTTTTCTTCAAAAAATTTTTTCCAGTCTCACATACAACCAATAAAAATTTTTAATTAAATTAAAAATTATCATACATAATGGCAAAAACTTTTATTTCATTCAATTATTTATAAAGTAATGAATAACAATAAAATTTTAATATTTAATCAATGTAAAATTAATAATTATACATAAATTAAACTAACTGAATAGTTCTAAAACTTTGAAAAATAAATCCTTTATTTCAACAATATATATTCCATATTTATCATTTTATGTCGTCTGATAGCATTTTTTCCAAACAATGTCTTAATGAATGTGTTATTATGGAAATTTATATAGATGTAAATACTGCAAATAATGCAAAATAATTATATCTGGAAATTAATGAAACAATTAGAAAATCAAATTAAAGCACCAAACAATTAGCAAATTATTAGATTCTGTATTTCCTTCGACCCGTAAAAAAGAACATCTGGACTGCTTTGGTAATGTAATAATCAAATATTTTAAAATTGCTTCATAATTATAAGCAGGAAGCACAAAAATTAATAGAATTCTCTCAAAATAGTTAACAGTTAAGACATTTTACAGTTATCGAAGTGGGATTCGTTAGAAATTTTGATGATTATTATGAAAAATATTGGCGTAATCATAAGAATCAGAATAAGAGTCAACTTAATTTCCACGTTTTTGTTTTTGTTGCGTTTGTTTTTAATGTTTTAACGCTATCATTTTTTTTTATCTTTCTTTGTTTCAGATTTTCGTTAGTGTGTTAGCTGTCATACCTTAGCTAAGATACGGTGGGTTATGAAATAGAATCGAATCCTAAAGGAAGAATATTGGTGGTAATTCGTACATTAAATGGCAACTGTTCCATTATCAACCATTTGTGAAATCCTTAAGTAAATGAACGTATCTTTGAAACATCTTGTAACAACGAAACAACATTTTGATTAATGCATGTTAAAGTGTGTCATTATTTTTTTTCTAATTTTTTTTAAAGAAGATACAAAAGAAAAGGTAATCATAATATGTTTCAATACTATTACTCTAAATACTAGTCCGATTTCTAACGCATTTTATCAGAGTTAATAGGTTATCTTAAATACACACAAATATTAGAGTAAACTGCAACCATTATAATTACATTTTTCATCAAATTCTAAACTATCATTGTGATTTTAGTATATCAAATTGACATGGGAATTAAAAAAAATTGAAAATACATTTTCAATAAAAATTTGTTTACATTTACCATTGAGGGCACGTTAATACCCTGCTGGCCATGGTAAATGCAACACCCTGAAGGCAGCATGCAAATAACATGAAATTTACAACATGTATTAGCGGAGGTAAAATTTGCAAATGATCAGAATTTCAGCGAAGACGCACATCACGCGCGCCTGAACCGCCACTTCAAAACGCCATTTAAGATTTGGAGATTCCAATGATTTCAAGTTCGGCAATTGTGTTTTTCTTGTAAAAAGGATCAATTATGCTTTGTAGAAAACAGTGATCATTTTTATCAAGTATCCGAGTTTGACAGAGGAAAGACAATAGCCTACCGAAATTGTGGATTATCTTTTAGGGAAATTGATAGTCGCGTTGGACGGAACCAAACAACTGTAATGAGGATATGTGATTGTTGGATGCAAGGAGGATACAACGGACCGACATGTTCGATCGCATTCATTTCAGTACACCATTTCATATGATGACTGGTACATTGTGCGCATGGCAATGACGGATCACTCAGCCACATCACGTACCATAGCACAGCACATTTAGTCTGTAATGCATCATCTAGTGTCTGCGAGTACCAGTCGACGCAGTTTACAGCAGCGTGGTCTGTCCGCAAGACGTCCATTGCTTCATCTATTCTTGACGCAGAACCGCAGACGTCTCCTCCGCCAATGGTGCGATGAAAGATGGATGTGGAAGGCAGATTAGAATGAAATTGTCTTTACTGGTGAGTCACACTTCAGTCTGCAACACCAAGACAGTCAAGTCTGGACACACATTGGGGAGAGGATGCTGAAAAGCTGCGTTAAGCACAGCCGCACTGGTCATGCACCGGGTGTTATGGTATGGAATGGTATTGGACATCACTCTCGCACTCCACTAGTACGCATTGCCGGTACATTAAACAGCCAGCTCTACATCTCCGAGGTGTTGGAACCAATTGTCCTTCCTTACCTTCAGGGCTGGCCCACAACCATATTTTAAAGGATAATGCGTGACCGCACGTGACACGCATTGTCCAAGGGTTCTTTATCAATCGCCAGATTGAATTGTTTTCTTGGCTGATTCACACTCCGGATCTTTCACCGATAAAAAACATGTGGTCAATGGTTGCTCAACGATTAACCCAGATTGCAACCCCAGATGTCATACCAGATCAACTTTGGCAACGTGTGGAAGCTGCTTGGTCTATTGTACCCGAAGAACGCATCCAAAGACTCTTTGAACCAATCCCGAGGCGTGTGATAGCGTGATCTCCAACAATGGCGGCTAGTCTTATTTTGGCAAGAACCATACTTCACACAAGTCTATAAATTTAGCCGAGCTGGCAGCCGAATGGTTAGCGCTCTTGCCTTCGGTTCAACAGTTCGTGGGTTCAAATCCCACTTTGGGCATGGATGTTTGTAGTGGTTCGGAATCCACTTTAAAACGTAGGTCCCGGTTTAATTAGCCCTCGTGTGCAAAAAATGACCGTTGAGCGACAAAACAAATCTCTCTATAAATTCACTCATTTGATACTTGGTCAGAGCATGTAATCTACAAAATAAATTTTGTTGTGATATCTAGTCGTTCTTGGTGTTGGCCAGTAATGTATTACACATTAACAAACATAAAGAATTAATATTAAATTGGTATTTCCTTATAATTTATAATATTTATATTTATTGTCATTGAAATATATTGTTATTAAAATATACTTATATAAAAGTACAATTTACTTATTGTATAAAACAAAGGGGGTGTTTCTTAAATACTGAGACTTTGATCAAAAGTCATATATTATCAGGTGAAAAAGTCTTATAATTTTAAACTTAAATTAAAAGGGAAAAAATATTACATTCAAATGAATAATTTTCTTTTACTAAAACTAAATTCATCTCAGTGAGACGACAGCCACCATGGGGGTTAGGCCTACAGTGCCCGTATCTGTACTCTTGACAGAGGGTCCTGAAGAGTATAACCCGGTTAGGTAGTCAGTCTAACGCAAAAACTAGAGTGTTTAGTTCTCAAACATGCTTGGTACTCTGTTTTATAGATCAACTGAAGAAATGAAAGGCAATCAACCTTGACTAGCCGAAGATCGAACCTCGAACCAGTGTCTTGGAAGCAACAAGTGCTACCATTAAAATATTTTTTACTGATTTTTTAAAATACAGAAATCATTTTTAATGAATAGTATATGGATAATGATATTAGTCTAATAGCAATTCAATTTTATTCATTTTGAATATTTTTGATTTCCTGGTGATTTTTTTTTTTGATTTTTTTTGTCGTCAAAAATACAAATAAGCAGCTATATTTTTATTATCGAACTTATATATTACATGAAAAAAATATATGACAAACTATAACTGACTAAACAAACTATTTTTTATGACCAATTTACAAGAATAAAACACGCAAATCTCTGAAAAATATATCATTTTCAATTATTTTAATGCTAAGAATATGAATATTTTATAACATACTACTCAAAACAACTAAAAGATATTGAGGTTGGGAGTTGATCCGACATCTGGGGAACAGTTTGGTTGATTGATATATTATTAACAGACATAGTCGGCTATATAAAATGAAAATGGCATTTATTTGCCAGTAAACAAAATGCAGTTTAATGATCATTTGGGTGCAAAAGAAAAAACAATCTGTGCATAATAGGAAAACAAAAAAGGTGTTTCCTTAAAAGAAAATGATTTTCAGCAAGCTGTATAGTTTTCTCGTACGGCTAGCAACGTTGAAAACCTTTGAGGCATCGAATCAATGAAGCTATTAATGAATAGGTTGCGCGGTGTTTTTTCCCATTTCTCCCAAAGTTATTCTCCAGTTCTTGCAGAATTTGGGGGGTTATAGGTTAAGCAACTTGTCTACCTAGAATGTCCCAGACATATTCTAATGGGTTCATGTCGATAGAACACAAAGGTCTTCCATTCGTATAATTCCTTCCTCCAAAAGGTCATTCATCAATTTAGCACGATGTGGCCTACAATTATCTTCCATTAATATGAAGACATCTTCAATTCTGCAGAGTCAGGGAGTACAATAAGTTTGAGGATCTCATTCCTATATCGGCGACTCATTAGAACTCCATTTCAAATGATATGGAGATAGGTGTGGCCATCAGTGGAGATGCTAGCATAGACCACCACTCCATCACCGCCAAATCTGACACTTTCGAGCAAGAAAGCAGGACTGTTTCTCTGGTATCATATTTCTTTTAGATTTAAACACGCCTATTATCAGGATGAAAGGATGAAGGGAAAAACGGGACTAGTCAGAGAAACGGATATTACACCATTCAAATATCTTCTCCTGTTCATATATTATCTTGTTCTGATTGAAGTTGGCAATAGGCGCGATCAGACAACTCTTGCGAGATTTCGAAGTGGATACACTCGTGTACAACGTCATGTGACAGACCACAATGTCTATCACCTGTGTCCGAAATACAATGCGACTCAAGCTGTACTTGTCCACATTTTGACCAGCATTGGTTTAAATAAATGCCAGTTATTCACAATCCCTGAGACTGTGCTCCATTGTTTGAAGGCGTTAGGGCACATGGACCTGGTTTGATGTTGCTTTCAAACAGAAGGAATAAAAGTCCCAACAACAACTTATAATCTGTTGCCCACTGCCTGCGGATGCGACGATGCCATTCTGTTAACGTGAGATACACTAATCGGCGAGCACACAGAAGTTTAGCGTGAAGGTGGTTTCGAACAGTTTATGTTAAAACTGTGATACCATCAGCCGAGAAAGGGTGTTGTTGAAGAAGAGTGATACTCATATTTCAATGTATTTGAGCCGTTAGCGTTAAATAAGTTTTCATTGGTCGTTGCAACAAGTTGACGACCTTGCTCCAATCTCCAAAAAATAGTTCCAGATCCTGAAAATCACACTTCGTGAAACTCTAATAGCTTCTGCTACTTCGGATTGTGTTTACACTCTAACTAGCCAAAACGTTCCAAATTTCTGATTCGGTTAAATGATTTCGTTGAAACATCGCACCATTAAACTATGCAATCACTGAAAGTCGATCATTTTTTCCCTTGCATTAATGTAATTTGGCTTTCATCTTAAGATGAAATATAAATTTCGTTCGCCGCCGCTAGAGTCGTCTTCGACATCAAACTCAAAATTTACATTGCAGATTGAATGAGAAAAATTTGCATTTGTGGCTCTTCCATTTTATTGAAACAAAAATTTGCTATTACACCGTTATTTTATAAGATTTCAATATCCTTTAATTGTTTTGAGAAGTGTCTTTTTCAATTTTAATTACGAGATATAAGAACATCAGAACATCTTATTTTTCTGTTAAATCAGAAATTTCTCTTCATAAATATTTCATTAGTAAAAATTCTTTTAACATTCCATTGGAACAACATTTATATACACATATTTAAACTTTTCAAAATACAAAAACTTCAATTGAGATATCAAATAATTTCTGTACTATTTTTTATTTCTATTGCTATTTTCAGTATATATTGGGTTAATTTTGAACTATTTGAAGTAAAAGTAAGCATATTTTATATTCGTGAAAATTTAAAGCATTTTGTTGATTATAGAAAATTTTTACTAAACAATACGCTATTTTTTTTACATAGAAGTTTTGCTGTTATAAGAAAATTTTGTTTCTATATTTATTATGTACCTTAACTTTTTATAAGATAATCTGGATATGAAATTTCATTTAGTAGTAATAAAGCATCATAATAAATCTACAAATAACAAATGATAGAATACAAATCAACTTTATAGGAATGAAAAATTTTATATATTTAAGAAAAAATTTTTCATTTAGAACAGAAAATTATTTGAGAAATTAGTACCCCTTTATCTAAAGGAATGCTTTTGAATTCATTTCATTTCGCCTAATGTATTTTTCTCCTTACTTTTTTAATGTATTTTTTGTGATATAAGAAGTCTTTGTATCCAGATGACGACCATTTTTACGAACCTCTAATTTACAAACAAGTGGCTAGCTCAAAACTTGTTCCTGTAGATAATCATAATTTCTATTTACGAACTGAAATTTTAAAAGTTCTTTTTTACAAACTCTTTTTATGCGTCGTTTGCGTTTACTTTTTTATCGTCTGACTTTCCAATTTTTTTTTTTTTTTTTTTTTTTTTTAAGAAACTTAGATAGATCTTTTAATACGAGAATAGTAAGCCCTCTCAATTGTGTACGGATAACTAACTGCACTCATGATGTTAAAATCTCGGATTATTCTTCAAAGAAATTCATGAGAATTCTCTTCAATCAAATCTAACTCTCATCTTACAACCCATACATAAATAGGTATGTCTTACTCATTCATGAACTTCAACAAGTAAATCTACAGCAGCGCGAAATTTCATTTCAGAACTTTAGAAAGTAGATTAAAGTGTAGTTTGTACGTGATTGTCAGACGTTTAAATGATTGCAAATGAGAATGAAGTTTCGGGTATCAAACAAGAAGAAAATGGTGTAGTGCTGAGACCATCTGTAAAACAATCAGATAAACGGTAAACAAAATTGAGGTACTTTGTTTGATGAAAATAACAGTAAATATTTCCAATACAAAGATAAAACGGAAAAATGTGTACATAAAAATGCAATTAAAAGACACGAAAAATGTGATTTGCCTGATTGTGTTACCAATAAAATGGAAGTGAAATTACTTTTAAGGATGGGTTTCATTTTACGAGCGTTTCTTAGATAGGGTGTGATAAATTTTTTATAGTATTTTATAAAGATTTAGTAAAAAGCAGCAGTTTAGTAGAAAAGAAATGTTTAAAGAACTTAATAATATAATACAAAATCCATTTCTTGCACGGAATAGTTGAAAAATAATTTAAGAAAGTATGTTTGTCGATTTTTAAGAAAGCACACTTATCATGTCAGTATTCTAAAGTATTATTCTCCAAATAACGTGCCGCGAAGTTTTAAGCTTAGTAGCCAATAAAAAATAAAAAATAAACGTAAAATAAAAGAATATTTTAAAATAGCAGATAGAAATAAGAAAAAGTCATCTCGAGTAAGAAAAAAAAATTCTAAAAATGCTCAAGTAGCTATGCAATAATTTTAAATGCAAAAAAACAAAATAAAATCAACAGATAAAACTTTTTAGGCACATCAGATCTCTTTCATTATTTAAATCAATTACGTTTAAGAATAGGGAAATAATATAGCATATTTTTTTCTGATGAAACAAAGTTAAATTGAAGTAAAAAGAGAAGTGTGTTTCCTTAAAAAACTTGTTACGTTAATAAAATATGCCAGCTACCAAAAACGTAATTTATTATTATTTTTTTTTAAAATGGAACACAGAAAGTGTGTTTCTATTTTAAAATAAAGTAATATAAATTTAGAAAGTTCTTTTTCTTGGTAACATGACAGCCACAATCAAAAAGCATTTGCTAGTAATTTTGTTGGAAATATTTTTCATAAGACGCGACAAATTTTCTTATTATTTTTTTTAACTTCTAGTACTATCACATATTTTAAAGTAAAACTACAAAATAATATTTATAGAAGTACAAATATAACTTTGTAATTTAGTAAAATAAAAGTTAACAGGTTTGAAGACAAAACAAAAATGGAACCTAAAAAAAAAAACTTTATTGTAAAACAACCCAATTATTATTTTGTTTATGGTAAAAGAAATATTACATGAATATTATTAATTATTATGTATTATTTTAGACTATGTTTTGTTAATATATAACTATTCTTTCTAATATTTTCCATTATATACAGGAATTACTTTGTTGTTTTTTGTTACTTTTTCCACTATTATTAAAAATATGTCTTCAGCAATAAATAAAAAAAATGAATAAATTAGATTAATTCTAATTGACATAATAAACAGAATATCTTAGAAAATTTATTAAATTTTATATGTTCCTCTTTCATTTCTCTAAAGCCTTCATCTTTTAACCAAAATTTTAAATTTTCTCTGTTCTTGTACCAAAATGCATCCAAAACACGTTTCTGCAGATCACTGTAATATTTTGAATTTGATTCAGTTACTGCTGGGCACTCACTATGTTAAGGTTTTCCGTGTTCTTCGACAAATTTCAACAAATTAATGAATTCGAATTATTTAGTTATCAAATTAACAGCTCAAATTTCACTTTTGAGTACTTTTTTTAATAATTAATATGTGTTGTACTTTCTAAATCTACCACTGAATTAAAAAAAATTGGCGTGTACCAAATAGATGGCGAAGAAACCATATCTTGCACCACAAAATTATAATTTAAAATATCCTACATGTGCATCTTTAAAGATAAAAGCTCAAAAATCATTGCTTTAGAAATAAATACTTCTTTAGAGTATTAATCTCACTCAGATTGATGTCATCATTTGAGCAGTTTATAGAATCTGATCAAATAAAATTTTGGATCCGAAATAAATGTATATTGAAAACTGAAAAGAATAAGATGAATATGAAATTTTTTGTCGTGTGACAGCTAAGCTGACAATATGGGGTACGCTGCTCCACTTTTTCATACTGAACCATATTTTGTGTGGAATCCGACTGCTTCAGTACACACATGCCACAGAGACCCGTTTATATGGTAGGCAACCATTCACACCCCATTCATACACGGAAAGGACAAAGACAGGATAGATAGAGAGAGAAAGTACATCCATGCCCGAAACGGGATTCGAACTCAGGACCTCTCTATCTATTGTCAGGCACTCTGACCACGAGACAAGGCGGTCGGCATATGAACTATTAACTGATGGCATAAGCGTATAAGATATTTTAAGGTTATAATTGATATCTGAGTTAGAGGGAATTAAAATTAATTCAATATAATAATTTTAGAAAAATAAAGATATATATTTATTACTTTATAAAACCCTTATTTACAATTACAATATTTTCTTTTTCAGATTTGATTACAATCTTATTCGATTTTAATATATTCAGTCATCTTATTACTGAGTAATGTTTTTTCATGTAAAATAACTGCAATTCAAAAGACAGCCAATTTACAAAAAATAGTATAAATACAATTAAAACTTCTACTTTTAAGTCTGTTAAACATTTTAAGCTATCTGTGTTAATAACGAGGTTTTGTTACTATTGATATTTTACAATAAAAGAAAATATTTGTCTGTAATAATTTGACTTGACATATAATTCTTATGAAATATTTAATGTGCTAATACGAAACTCAAAAACATGACAACCACCATGAGCATGGTAGACAAAGTCTACAGTGCCTGTATCTGTTATCTTGACTCAGGGACCTATGGAATAAGCTGATGTTTTGGTTTGGTGGTCAACCTAACGCGATATCACCAGCGTTCAGTTCCAAAGCACTTTTACTACTCAGTTGTATAGACTGACTCCAGGGATGAAAGGCTGAGTCAACTGCTCATACCGAGAATCAAATCTGAGGCCTGATCTTCGGAAATGCGATTTTGATTAGCTAATAATTCCATTTAATATAAATCAACATTTATAAGTTAAAAATGTTAGTAGTGAAACTTGGCAGTTTGAATATAATTTTTCTAATATTTATTTTAACAATTGCAGAATTATTAATTTAAATTTATTTAATAGTAGTATTTAATAAAATCATGGAAAACGCTACAGTGTCCTCTTTTATTTTCCAATAAAAAAATTTTCTTTAATTAAACATGCAAAACCCAAAATGCATGTTCTCATTTCTATTGCAAAAATGAAAGAATTTTACGAAATACCCTTACACAAGTACTTTTGAATGCTTGTGATGAGGAAGTATTATTTTAACAGTAAACTTATAAATTAACATAAGTATGATTCATATTCACAAAAGTAAGAGTTCCATTATTTGCTTAAAGAATTTTAGAAAACATGCCCCACCCCTCCTGCAGGACAACCTCAAAGTGGGCTCATATCGTTCAAGGGGTGCACTTGAATGGAACGAAATACTGAGAATTATCTGCTGGAAGTGACATCAATGTATGATGGCTGTTTCATAATGTTCCTCTAAAGACAGCATCCAAGGAGCAGAGACACACTTTCACCTTTATTCAAGCAGCCATTTCGATTTTATGGTTTTGTAGGCTACTTGTGATGACCATGCATTATCCGTCGATCAGAACTAACTCATCACAAAGACCATCTTAAACGACTAGCTCTGGAAATTATTTGGGTCATTTTTAAAGATACAATGCTGGTTTCGGTTGACAGTCAGTAATAGTACAATATATCGTACTTGGCAGTAGTATTTTTATTAAATCCCTCCTCTTGACCCTATATTAGAGCAATGCAGTCCTGCCATTTGCTGTCTTCAGGAGCGTGTTAATTGCCTTTAATATAGGGCTTGATGCTATCATGTCTTAGGATTGCAATTTTAGGAAACTTTAATGAACTGAAACACTTATTACAGTATCAGGTTAGTGTTTGGTCGTTTTCAAACGATGAAAACGACCAGACACTAACCAGATAAAATGAAGATATCTCAGACCCAGAATGTCCACCTCCATTGGATCCCATCACATAAGGTTTCTGATAGATTAGGAAAAGAGAGATTGAGAAAGAAATCATCAATGACTCTTCGCTTACTTACGAAGAATTACATTCAAATAAATAAGATCCAAACTCAATTTAATATGGTACACTAAACCTTTGTAATATATGGACCCAAGAGCATTCCCTGGCGCTCACCAAAAAAGAAATTTGACTATAGTTTTAGGACTGCTCTGGTTAGACTAACAAATGGCCAACTTAAGTGTATTTCCTTTGATAGTGGTATATAAATCTACGCAAATTATAAACATTTCTGTGACTATCCAGTTTTACCAGATCGTATAAAAGGTATTTACACATTTTTAGAACGATTTCAATAAAGAATTGTAAAAAAAGTAAATGTTTTTAGAATAAAACTTTAGGCAACAGCTTATTATTTAAAATGAGAAATATCGTCAGCTACTTTTAAATTTATTCTTCTTTCAAAATGTCGCATGTAAACAAGCAGTGGATTGAAGGATATGTTTTTGCGCTTTCCAAAGAGAAATATTCCAGAATTCAAAAACGTTGTGAAATGCATGGTATTAAAATTTCTAAGTGCAAAATAAGCAATATTATTAATCGGACAAGTAAAAACCTGAGTTTCAATCATAGTTTCTACATGGAAAAAAGACTTTAAACGAATATCGGGAAAAAAAAGGGTACGTACTGTTTCAAATGTTTCTAAAGTGAAATCGCTGATAACAAGAGAAAATTCACCAACACAGAAATAAATTGCAAAGACTTTAGATAGATCTGTCGTAACAATAAAATAATAAACCAAGATTTAAAATTTAAAAAAAAAACATAATGTTCAACAGCTTTTGCCCTGACATGTGGCTCAATGCAAAATATTTTGTAGAATCCAGTATGAAAACTATTTAGCAGGAGATAAATGGAAATACATTGTGACCCTTGATGAATCATGTATTTACTTAAATAACTGCATCAAAAAAGGTCTATTTACTATAGAAAATGAGGAGAAAAAATGTACAAACCTGCTTCCGTCAATGTAAAGAAAGTTTCAGTAAGGAGTTTATGATTGTCGCAAGTTTCTCCTACAATGGGAAATTAAAAATAAGAGTGGAAAAATTGTTAAAATGAACTCATCCTATAATCAGGAGAAGTTTTTACGTCTAAGATTTACAGAAGAAATTTCACTTCTTTATCCCAATGACATTCAAAGAAACTTCACCAAGACAAAGCTAAAAGTCATCCTTTGAAAACAACCACTGTATTCCTTGAAAATATGAAGACTAATACAGGTATTGCATATGCCTTTTCAGCACATTCCTACGAAGCCCCCTGATGTTTCACTTATGGACTATTGTGCCTTTGGTCTGTTAAAAAGAGCTTTTTCTAAACCAAAACCCACCACAATAGATGGACTCATGAAAATAGTGAAAGAGGAATGGAAAGCAATACTCCTGGAAATTTTACGAAAAGCTTTTCTATCATGGAAACTATGATGCACACTTATAGTCCAGAAAAAATGCTATCAGATCGAATATTTAAAAAAATATTCTATTCATTTTAAACATTAATTAAACGGCCCCAAAATGTGTTAATACCCTATACTGAGTCCCACTGGACAATCTAAGGGGGACTTCTGAGTCTAATACCCCTATTATAATAGATTTTTTGGCAGTCCACAACCTTCTGAGGCTGATCTGAAATAGGTCAGTTATTTAGAGAACAACAGCAACAGGAAATGTGCGCATTACATATAATCACTTTTTTATATATAAATAGAACTGTAAAACTAATACAGAACAACAGAATTTGTTTTAAACAGCAAACTTGTTTTGATATTATTAGTTCATGAGAAATTAAGAATATTTAAATTCAAAGATTTTTCAGTGCTATCTGACTTTTGTATTGTTTTTAAGAGAAATTAACCGTCAAAATAAACTTCTCTTTCCTAAAACAAATATTTACTTTTAGGAAAAAGTAAAAATTATCACTTAAATTATTAGTAAAATAAATTATAAATTAGTAAAATTATCACATTACATCTTGATTTTACATTTTTGTATTCTCTCAATAACAAAACATATTTTAAATATCAAATTATTTAACTCTAATTTAGTGGAAGCACAAAAAATAAAAGGAATAGCAAATTCTTGAATATTTATATGTAATAAAAATTCAACCTTCTGAAATATGGGTCCTATTTTTTTAAAAAAAATTATTCTATTTCTTCTACTTCTCCCAATTGAATCTGTTCTTTCAAATATGTTTATCAATGCAGGTCTGATTTGGTTCATTTTTTTCCTTACATACTTTGGACATTTTTGTATGCAAGAACTAATTAAATCTATAATTTAAAGTGGATTGCAAGCCACTACAAACTTTTAAATCCGAAGCAGAAATCAAACCCACAAACTGTTGAGCTGAAGACTAGAGCCACTAACCACATGACTGCCCAGTTCACAAGAGAACTGTGCTATATCACACATTACAATAAATGAATAATTAGAATAAATAAATAGAATATATATATATATATATATATACACATTACATACATGCCTATATATGCCTATATATACACACACACACGATTTGAAGCAGTAGAATATATTTGTAGATGATATTCTAAGATAGTAATTTATAAAAATAAATCAACGAATAAAATATCATTATTTAAAAAAACATCATAGTGGCAATTTTCTTGGATCTATATAGCAATTTCATTAAAAATTGTTATGCATTCATAATTGACACATTTAAAGCCACTTAAAATTCTGCTTTTTCCATTTAAAAATGGGAAATTAATTTTTAATTATTTTTTTTTAACTTAGATAAAGAATATTTTAAAAAATAACTTTTTACAACTGGATAATTTCTCAGTTCTAAAAGATTATAATTTAAGTTCAGACATGGAGTTCTATATCGTAGTATAGAGAAAAACTTATTAAATAAAGAAATGTAGGCAACAATGAGGAATATACATTTTACAATTTTTTTTTACAGCAATGGGCTTTTGGATGACAACAGTATTTAAGATAATGTGTTACATCACAATTGAAATTGTAAACTTGTGCATTCATAATTAACATCATACAATTATCATAGGCAATTCTTGGCATTACAGGCAATTCTTAGATGTACTAAAAAAATTACATGCTATTCCAAACAGATTAATAAATAGCATGGAATTTTTTAAAATTTAACAAATTTAAGAATACAAAAGCTCGATAAGAGGAACTATTTCAACCAAATTTTTGTATATTGTATCAAAAAATTAAATAAAGTAATCATGTAATAAACTATTTTTAAATAGTTATTATTAAAATATTTTGATTTCTATCAATGGAATAATGGAATTTTAAATGAACTGATTTTGTAATTTTAAGATTGCTTCCTCTGAGTATATATTCTGTAATTTATTATATTTTACTTAAAAAAAAAAAAAAAAAATTCCATTACTGTTAATAAATTATAGGAAAATGCAGAATACTATAATTTGTTTCCTAGTTAATTGAAGCATAAATTTGTAATATTATTTAATAAAACATAACTGTAAAATTAATTTACTTTTTTAAATTTAAATTGGACAG
The DNA here is from genome assembly GCA_030067965.1 of Latrodectus elegans. Lineage (NCBI taxonomy): Eukaryota > Metazoa > Arthropoda > Arachnida > Araneae > Theridiidae > Latrodectus > Latrodectus elegans. The sequence goes on from CM057818.1 coordinate 2,814,961, forward strand.
TTTTAAGCAAAACTACAAAAACTCTTTAAATTTTGAAATTATATGAAATCATTTTTTATCATTATGCATGCCATGACTGAAATTCACCAAAAAAAGTTAAACCAATTTTACCAACGTTAAAAAAACAGACCACACTTTTTTGCAAGAAAATAGCATTAGTAACATAAAATGACTCAAAAGAATATTTTCCAATGTTTTATTTCTTAGTATAATAAAAACGTGAGGATATAATAAAACACATTATAAATACAATTATGTTTCACAACAAGTGATAAAATAATTTTCATAATCATTTAACAGTTTAATAAAATTAAACATATAACATTTAATAAATTTTTGATGATTTAGTAATCAGTCATAAATGCTTTCAAATAATTAACAAAAATATCAATCCCTATTGTCAAATATCAAGTCACGTGCATATATAAAAGATAACTTTTTCTAAGATTTATTTTAAATTACTAGAAAATGCAATCCCTATATTTGCTGTATAATAGCAACTAAAAAAACATCATATATAAAGCTAATTTTTCAATAGCCTACATCTTCAGGAGAGAGATTTCTAATTCGCAGGAAATTTTGTAACAGCTTCATGGATAGCGTTTGCCACATAATCCACATTTTTGGTATTCAGACCACAAATACTTATTCTTGCATCCTTAGGTAAATATATATGCTTCTCTTCAACAAGATATTTCACCTGTGGAGCTACAAAAAAGAAAGAAAAATACTTCAAATGAATAAATGAGAAAAGAATTAGTACTACAAGCCAAATATAGTTAAAATTCATAATTTTCAAAGTACAGTTTAATTTTTTAAATCTCTAAGACAATGTTACTGTTTAAGCAAGACTTGCAAATTTTGATCAAAAGAAAACCAGGGCAACTAAAGAAATATGCAATGTCTCTAAAACAATGAAAATAAATATGCGCATTCAGATTTTTGTCATTAAATTGAATAATGTTTGAACACCAATTCAAAATTAAAACAATAAAAGAAACTTAAGAATCCAGATTCCAAAAGAAATATTTTTGATAGAAGACTGAAGACTTTTAAAATAAAATGAGAGACTTTCCTTCATTCTTGTAAAATAGTGAATTTCAAGAATTAAATATAGTTGATTATCTAGTTTTTTTTTTTTTTTTTTTTTATCAAGAAAAAAATTTGAAACTTATTAAACATTATTCGACTTAAATTTTCCTCCTATCCATCAAATACGTTTCTGATCTCTTGATAGGAAAGGATTTGGTAATTTGAATGAGGAAATTAATAATTTTATTAAAAAAATGTCATATTTTTATTTAAACAACTTGCTGAATTTTAATTATATTGAATTCAAATGTTAATGCCTAATTTCTTAATTTCATAATGTTTATTTTAGCTAATTTTTGTGAAGAGAATATTTTTGAAAGTAATATGATGAAACATAAGAGTTATTAATAATAACAAACTTAAAAAGTGTGCTTTGCTACTGCAGAATTATTTATTAGTATTTTATAACACTAAAAAATCATGAATGATGATCAGTAAACTCCAATAATAAATTAATTAATAATAATTAATAATCAGAATCAAAATTAATTTTGATTTACGATTGTTAAGAAAAATTTATACATATTTTAAATTTTATTTAAATGTTTTTATCCATATCTTATTTGTATAGGAACAATTCTTAATCAAAGCCTTTTTTCTAGTTGATTAAATTTGATTGTAAAAGATTAAATGTGCAATTTTTTTTAAAAGTTTCAAATGCTGAAAGAGAAAAAACAAGGATGTTTAATTTTATTTTATTTAATTTTATTTTACTGGTGTAATATTCTCAGATGGAATAAGCTGCAACAAAAACAAAGTATTTTTTGATAAAATTAAGTGCTTGAGTAAATCCTTGAAAAACAACTAACTGAGAATGTTAAGATGAAGGACTCAGAAGAATGAAAGCATTAAAACAAATTCAGGAAAGCCAGAAAAATGAGAATGATAATTGTTTAAAAAAAAACTCCAACATTTTTCCAAGAACCACAACAGTTTCATGAAATTAATGTCATTCAGAACAGATTTTATTTTACTGTTTTTTGGGGTTGTCTTTTCTACATTTTGAAATGGTCTGAGACATAGAGGAGAGGTCATTTTCATATCTGTTTCAGAAGAGAATATATCGATTGTTTTTTTAAAATTTTTTCTCAAGACTTTGGTAATTGAAGTAGATTTTTTGTGCTATTATAAGTTGAGGGTAAAGTGCATTTAAGTGACAAAATTAAAAATGAAACAGATATTGGTAAGATACTTTTCTTTGCTGAATAGTTTCTTTGCTTAAAAGAACAGGAAACACCAACTTTGGTGTTCTTTTTTTTATTATTTATCTTGCTTACAGGAAATTAATATTTTATTTTATCTAGGTTACAATTACTTCTTTCTCCAAGATCCATACAGGACAAGTATTGGAAAATGCAGCATGTGAACCATAACAATTACAACACTTGAAAGTGCCTGAAGTACAAGCATTAATTTAATGACTAGATTGTGCACATATTCCACGTATAGAATAATTATTCCGACATGCCTGTTGAGAAGGACCATATGTCTGACATTTGAAACATCTAAGAGGGTTAGGAATGTATGGATGAAGTTTGCAAGTTATATAACCAATTTTTATAGATTTTAGTACTACTGGTGTCTGAAAAGTTAAAATAACATGAGGATAAATCTAGCACCAATGTTGAATGCTTGTAAAACATGTAACACGAACTCACTGATCATAAAGTTCTTCCAAAAATTCTGCTTCCGTAACATGTATGAAATTGGGATTAGAAAGAGCAACACAAGACGCATTTAAAATTTTATAAGATGTTTTGACTGGAAATGAACCCAATCCTTTTAAAAATTACAGATTACCAATGTTTGTTTCGAGTAAACATGAGCAAGGAAATCTTTGGATGATAATTTAACATTTTGTGCGTTATCAGTAGATGATGTTAAGTTTTTGTATCAGAAAAATCAATAATGCATGAAAATTGCTGTGAGTGCTTATCAAAATGTAACAAGTAGATGAATTGGATTCAACAACAAAAGAATTAGGACTCATTTGTAAATGCATTTGACCAAAGAAATTTCCAGCCTTAGGGCTTACCATGATGCTAACACTCAAATGCTGGGAGTTACCCCTCTGAGACAGTGGCCACTCTAAACTCCAAGACATGGATGCGAGCTCTTCCCTTGATCCCTTGCAGACTAGCTATGAGTGTAGCCAGATTGATACACTGGGAACCACAGTGTACACCTGCCCAAAGGGGTTGTCATGCATGTCCAACACATGGGAATCTAGATTGTCCATGAGAAACAAGAAGCAAATAGAGTGGCTACAGCTACTCAGTGAGAGCTCCTTCGATTGTCATCAAGGGAAGGTAAAAGATGAGAAAAAGATTAGAATGTGATAAGAAAAAAAAAGAATAGAGATTTCTTGGGTACATCAAGAGTGGGACACTAGTACTCACCTAAAAAAAGGGAGCTCCATGAAGGGAACATGTAAGTAGGAATAAAATAATATAATTTATAGTTTTTAATATCAAATATATTTATACACCTTATTTTAAGTCAATTCTGGTATTCTTCAAAAGATAATTTAATACATTAAATTTGCCTCATTTAAAGAACTTTATTTCTGATAGTACCATACATTAAGACTTATTATCATTTTTATATGGTTTATCAGGTACTTTACATGCTAATTATTTTACAAAAAAAAAGAATACTATATACAATCACGAAAGGTATCATTTCATTACAATAATTCTAAAATTAAAGTGGTTAAAGAATCTTTTTTTCTAATTTATTTTATTTTACCACATTAATAATAATCTTTTAATTGTATAAACAATAATAAAAAATTTTCTTACAACTGAAAATTACTAAGTGGTATATAAAATTGCAATTGCTAAATTTTTAAATTTAATACTGCTAATTAAAGTTTTGTTTCTTGCCTCTTTGAAAAGCATGTATTTTATAATCTTTTATAACTTCAATTTCAGCATTTTACAAAATAATTTTATCTTTACAAAATAATTTATCATATTCTGTCATTACAAAAATTACATCGATTCAGTTTTTCTAATACAACTGAAGCTAACTGTATTAATCAATGTTTATGTATAAACACATATGCACAGTGTTAAAAATATATAGTTAAATATTGGTCACTCTAAGAAAATTGTACGCTTAACAGAAAGCGGTAATTAAACAAGTACGTATTATTATTTACATACACATATGTATTATTATTCACATATAACATAAGTTCAAAAACAAATCTTTCCAAGAGTTATTGAAAAATGTTATAAATTTTATCATTTTTTAGATTATAAAATTTCAGATTAACAAAATAAAATTAAAAGCAAAATATTTTACAATATTTTAGTTTTAATTAATAATTCATTTTAATGGATAATAATGCTAAATGTTTAAATTAAAAAAATGATTTAGATTTTGCTTCTTGTTTCACACATCATCATAAAATTATTTATATATATCATACATAGATACTTTTATAACATACATAGATACTTTTAATATTCATTACATTATATCAGGATGTTAATACAATTAATTTATTATAAATTTTATAATTTGTGTAGTCATTAATCACTCTTTTTATTTGTATAGTTAATATCTCTCTTCATTAATGTATTTTTAATTCTCAATAAATGTATTGAAAATGTCATGAACTAATAAAATCTTCACATGAAGTTTTTCTTAAGTTTTTAGGCAGTCTGTTAGATGTATTACTCATAAAAATAAATAAATATAGTTTATATTACTTTAACACTAGCAATTTGATGTTAAGTTTTTATAATAGTGCTTAATAAAATTTTTGTATTATTTTAAGTTACTGTCATTAATTATTCAAGCCAAATTAAATATGGAAAATAAAAAACATGTTAGTTTTAAGGTATTTGTTTAAGTTAAAAAATATCAACTACTGGAAAGAAAAGAAAACAGATAAAATATTCAGCAATACTCAAATGAATTTACTCACAGAAGAATTTTACTCTTCATAAATTCATTAAAAATATTTTACTTCATCCTAAAAGTTTATTTTTAACATTTTGTTCATCATTTTTTTAACGAAATTTAAAAATTTTAAAAAAAAATTTCATCTTCATTTAAAATTTATCATTTCACATTGCAATAATACTGCAATAATATCCTGTATTTATAATGATGTACATTTTTTTTCTTCATTTAAGTTCTATAAACTGTGAAAAATAAAAGGAATTAAAAATAAAATTTTAAATTTCATTAAATTATGACTGAAACTTTATTAAGTTAGTCAAAACTTAATTATTTAGTTTCCATCAAGATTAAAAAACATTCCCAAGTTCCCATTTTTCAAATTAGGTTCCAAAATATTTTTTTTTATTTATATTTCACAACATTATATAATTATGCTTCAAAAATCATCTTAACAAGAAATTAAAATGATAAATCAAGACACTAGCATATAAAAAATTATAGGCATGATTAATTTTCTAAAATAATGCATGGTTATAAACAAAAATAATAATAAATAAATAAATAAGAAAAACAGTTGAATACATACCAGAAAGACCTGTATAAGAGAACATTCCTATTTGATCAGTAATGTGATCCCATGTACCGGGTGTACCTAACTCTATTAACTTCTGCTTTAGGGCAGCTCGCATTTTAATAATACGTGAGGACATTTCCTTTATGTGTTCTTGCCTTGAAAAATAAATGTAGTTTAATAATTACTATAAAATTATGTTTACATAACAGATCTAAGTAGAAAATTTTAAAAAATGTATTAAAAAATAAATAAATAAAAACATTTTATTGTGATACATAATTGTATGCCATATTAATGTAAAAATAAAATTTTTACAATGTAAAAATGAATATTTTATATAAAGTATTTATATAAATACATTTCAGTTATATAATGAATGTTAAAAAAAGAAAACTTCTTTAATAAGAGAATAATGAAAAAGGTTTCGTAAATATATAAAATTATTAGATGAACATAAAATATTATAATAAAATAAATAAAGTTACATTAAGTGAAATATATTCTTAATCTTATTTGAAAAAAATGATATATCAAGCAATTTTCCTAAAAATGACAAAAGATTTTTATTATTTTTACAACATGTATTATGTATCAAAATGACTGCAAGTAAAAGTAATATAAATTAAACTCGATGATTCACTTACATAATACTATAGTTATTACACTGTAAAAAAAAAAAAAAAGAAAAAAAAGAAAAAAATCTTAAATATTGAGAAAAAGAAAAAATTTTCAAATACTATTTGCAGCAGAAATATTTTTAGTTGGGTAATTTAAATACATAATCCAATAAGATTGAATTTTTGATGGATAAAAATAAAGAATTATTTATTAAATGACAAAAATACATAAGGTTTCAATAATATGAGGGTCACTCTGAAATTTGAGATACAACTAGGTTTTTAAAGTTATACTTAGGTGTGTTCAAAGCAGTCTCCTTCAACATCAATGCACTTTAATAGACGAGTTTTCCACAGATTAAATGCCTCAAGCCATTCATTTCTTGGAATAGATGAAAAAATGCATAAAACAACATCCATGTAAGTTCTTTTTTAGATTAAAGAATAACAAAATGTCACACACAGCTAGATCAGGTGAATATGGCGGATGTTTGATCACTTTAATTTGTTTCTGTTAAAGAAACTCAACTGTTAACCCGGCTGTATGTGAAGATGCATTGTCATTGTGAAGCATTAGTCCCCTGACATTCAGTTCTTGTAGAATTTCCAGAATACATTTAGTGGTATACCAGTTTGCTGTTACTGTCTTCTGTCCTTCCAACTTGATGGCTTTGACCAGTCCTGCACTTCGGAAGAAAACGGCATACATCACTTTTTTCAGTGCGATTTGATTTTTCACCATTGTTGGTAAGGGATCATCTTCAAAGACTCATACTTTGCTTTCTTGATATGTTGGAACGTCAAAAAACGATATGTACGTTTCATCACCTGTTGCAATTTTAGAAATGATGCGGTGGCCACCATCATTTAGCAATTTAAGAGTTTCTTTGCTGATTTTGACACGTTCCTCTTTTTGGTGCTCAGTTAGATTATGGGGAACACAACAGCAAACTACTTTTTTCATATGTAATTCTACATGAATGATTTTGTGTGTGGCTGTGGATCCAATGTTAATTTCCTTCTGTATCATTTGATAGGTACACCGATTATCATCCATTAACATTTTTCGTATGGCAGACACATTATCCGGGATTACTGCCGACAGCAGCCTTCCTGTGCGTTCTTCATCCTGAAGAAAATTACGAACTCTTCTAAATTCTCTAAACCATCTAAATACAGTAGCACGAGCTGAAGATTCATCACTAAATGCTAATTGCAACTGTTGAACGCATTCTTCTTGATTCAATCTTGCTTTAAAATTGTAGAAAATTATAGCACGTAAATGTTCTCGCATCAACTCCATTTCCTCTTCTGCTTAAAATTTATTCTACGCTAAACATGTTGAAGTAAGTCAGTAAAAATTTCTCTTCTGTGTTAAAATACTTTGTATTTTAAAATTAAACCGTTATTTTTATTTTGTAAATTCTCGTCTGCATGTATCTCAAAAATATCAGAGTAACCCTTGTATAACCACTTCATTCTATCTCAAAATATTAATTCTTCATAAGATTTGCTGATTAAAAAAATACATATAAATGCATGAATCAATATATTTTACATACTTTAAAAATATTTTCATAAGCAGTTTTGTACAAAACAAATTGAATTTCTTTAACACTTAAAAATTAATGGGAAAACTCAGAAATGCTCTGCATGAACGATAAATTAAAACTCAATATAATTTCCTAACTAAGAAATAAATTAATGCAAATTATATAATTAATATAAAATAATTAGATTTTTTACAATGCAGGTATAGACCTAATTTTATATTGTTTTTATTGATTTGAGAAACAATCTTATCAATTAAAATCTCAGCATTATTAATATTCTTTCTTTATACTTCAGTTTTTATTTTTACTACGTAAGGTTTTAAAATTACAAGATTTGAATTCATAAAAAAATTTAAGTTTGGAATATTCATAAAAATTAAAAATATTTCGAAAAACAAATGTTAAAAGGAAAGATGCAAAATTTTGTAAGATATAAATTGATGTTCACATTAAAGCAGATATAAGATTTGATTCATATTTTTTAATTTCAGAAAGAGAATATTATTACCATTCATTAAAAAGAGTTGTGTCATTCAGAACTCGTGATACTATAAGAGCACCATGACATGGTGGGTTTGAGTAGTTGCCACGTACAATAATAGTAAGTTGAGCACGACAGTTTTGAATAACTGATGGATCTTTCACAACTACAGTCAAGTTACCAGCTCTTTCATCTAAAAGTAAATACCACGTTACTTTTAATAAATATAGTTAAAATAATATAGTTAAAATATTTTCAATATATATAAAAATTTTAAGGTTGTTCTTTGATAAAATTCAAATAAGCAAATCTTGTATACAAAGAAATTTAACTATTATTTCTATTTGATATATATTTTTTGCTTAAGAAAATTTATATGGTACAAAATATTTATATAAAATTATCTGTATTTAAGTAATAAGTTACCAGTAGTACCCAGAGTCAATTGTGAGCATTTACGTGCACAAAATTTAAAGAAACATAAAATTTACATAAATATGAGAAATTAAAATATAGATAAAAAAGATTTTATAAGCAAACAACTAATTTAAATTAAGCTCAAAATATGTGAAATATAATCAGACCCAAAATAGCAATTTGTAATTTTAAGAAATAAAATAACTGCAGGATGAATAATTGGAAATAAGTGGATTAATTGGAAATAATTGCAAATAAGTGGAATAATACGCATTTTTAATAAAATAGAAAATAGAAGAATACGGTAAATTTGAATTTATCAAAGAACTTTTAAATTTAATCTTAAATACTTATGTGAATAAAATTTTTAAGCAAAATTACAATATGAATTGCTAGAATGCATTTCTAGATTCATTATAATTATTCTCTTTATAGATTTTTGTGCAATTCTCATATGACAATTACATTTAAGATTACATTTAAAGAAAGTTATATGTCAGTATTTTTAAGCAGATTGCCTTATACGTGTATAGTAAAAATATAGATTACACCTATAATTATATTAGCATCATATTAATCATAACATATCAAATTATTTTTAAATTGATTTGATTTTTTCTAAAATGAAGATATATATATCGATTCCAGGAATAGGAAAAATATTACTTACTGTACAGACCAAAATTCTTTGCAAAAGATTGTGAGCAAACAAGTTCAAAACCACGTTCCACAAAATATCTAACAGCCCAACTATCTTTCACTAAATCACCAGATGCAAAACCTTGATAAGCACAATCAAAGAAAGGAAATAGTTTCTTCCTCTAATAAAACAATAAATTAATAATTAATATTTTATAGTAATATTTTAATTTTTATTATTTTTTTAATTTCAAAAATTGTCAAGAGAATAAATATACAAAATAATTTATTTTTACAAGTAGCACTTAAAGATATGTAATAAAATCTTTTAAAATACATCATTAGTAAGCAGATTTGGTTGAAAATGAGACACTCATTATAACAAAGTTTCTAATATAAATAGATATTAAAATATTCCAATAAGTAATTACTCAAAGTTTTATCAATAAATTAAAGACAAAATTTCACAACAACTCTAGCAAAATATTTTTTGAAAAACTAATCAATAAATTCTGTAAGTAAATATTTAACTATGAATTAACCACACAAATTGAAAACAATATTAAGTTGAAAATTACATTTTATATACCCTGTCTTGAAATAGTAAAATAATAGTAATATTTTATTAATATTATGCAATTCTTAAATCAATTGAATAATTGTTGCAGTTGTAAGCACAACAAAATATATCGCCAGGTTTTTCAAAGTTGCACAAGATAAGTATAAATAGCACTTAACATTTGTAATCATAAAGTATTTTTTAAGATTAATCAAATTTTATTTCTGATATCTTTGGTAGTGTAAAAAATATTATATGCAAATATTAAGAAATAAATTAAAGCACAAAATTTTTATTTGGCTTATTTATTAAAATTACTTAATATGTGAATAAATGCATGAAAATATATTTATTATAATAATAAAATCTCTAATAAACATGAACTATTATAAAAGAGTTTTCTACAAGACATTTCAAAAGCTACTTTGATTTATGTATAAAGTTAATGAAATATTTTCCAAATTGGAAATTCTTTTAAAAGGAATATTCTTTCAGAACAAATGTAATTTTTGTTATATTATTTTTTAATCAAAAAGAGTATTTTCATAATAAATAGAACAAATAACATTTGTACCCATACCTAGAAATAAGAATTTATTTTTAGGTTACAAATTTATAAAGGAAAAAAATAATTCATTTATTTTTTCTCTTTCAGAGAAAATGAAAATATTTCAATGAAATTATTTTCAACTATCAAATTATGATTTAACATTATCGATAAAAACCAAAATAAATTAGTCAAAGCTTATTATCCAATTATAATTTCTTTTAGTATTTATTACAAAAATCCAAAGAATGAAATTAATAAATGCGTTTACCTCCATTAAATCTGCAATTTCTTTCCACTGTTCTTTGGTGGGATCAACACCAGTAGGATTGTGAGCACAAGCATGAAGTATGATAACAGAATCTTCAGGAGCATTCTAAAAATAACATATAGCCTTACTTAAAGTATGATAGTTAACTTAATTGTAATTATTCTTTTCTAAAAAAATTTATAACAAAGATTTCCAAACATAATGAAAACTGCATTTTTTATATATACATATTTTTTTTCAGAAAAGTGCAATATTTATTAGTGTATTATTTTATAGTAACTAGAAAATTAAATACATGATAGGTTGTAATTAAAATTTTTGAAAAGTGGATTTTCATAAAGTTTACAGGATTATGAAATTAAGAAAAAAAAAGAGTATATTAGGTTAATTTAAAAAGTATGAAGATGAATATATTAATACTTTAGAAATGCAATATACCATTTCTTAATAAATTTCTAAATTTTTAAAAAAAAATTATATAAATTATTTAGTTACAAATATAATATTTAATAATATTTTAGTATTTTCTAAATATTTTTACATTTTTTACACGTGTGATTTGTGTGTGTGTAAACATATTTAGCTTTATATATTTTGTAAGTCTATGCTTATCATGATGACTTTAGATCTTTCATCATAATTTTGAAACACTATGAAGGAACTAATAGAAAAAATTCAGATCTACAATATTCTTCTTTGATTTTGAGTTTTCAGGAGGGTATAAACCAATAATAAATTACTTCTGAAAAATCATTATAATCACTTAAGATTTATCAGGTATAATAACAGAATCTTCAGTATACAAATACACACACATTCAATATCTTTATAATCTATACTACGTTAGTTCAGTTTAATTCATACAATCACTTTTTTACTGTGACTCTATGTTGATTTAAATCATTTAAAAATAAATTTCAAACTATCATACAGAAATAAAATATGTATAGAAAATTTATTAAATATAGAAACTGAAGTAACTTATATTGTTCAAATTTAATATACTTTAGAACATTCAAGTGCCTTATATTGTCTACATTCAGTTTACTTTAAAACTTTGATTTTGTTTTCTTCAAAACTTTTTCATGTTTAGAAAGGATAATATAATTTAAATAGTAAGAAATGAGAATTTATAAAAATTTTGTAAATAATTTACTATAAAAATAAAATTCTTCGCAGCAAAAGAAACTTGCTTTCAAGACAAAAAAATAAATAAATAAATAAAACAAAATAATAACCAATAATTGTTAAATACTTTAGTAAAAATTAATTAATGCATCACAAATGTTTGTATTTTGTAATCTTTATAGTTTTATAAATGCAAAAATAATTCTCTTTAATAATATTTTGGGGACTGTTTCCCTTAACGACTTTTCCTTGGAATAAGATTATTTACTTTTGAGAAATGCCTCTGTTTTCCATTTAATAAAATTCCTTCCTTTTTCAGTAATTACGAGTATTGTACACTTTTTTACAGTTATATTACCTAGTTATTTATAACAATTTATAATTAAACAACCTTAAAATGTAGCAAGAAAATAAGAAATTTTACTACAGGCAAATTGTTTATGAAAAATTGCATCAGAAACAATTACTGAAAAATGAAATTAAGTTTGTTATATGCGAAATAACAGCTTTAAAAATTAAATATTATTATAAAAAGCAGAAGTACATTATTTATGAATTATCAGATTGAAATTACAGATTGATCATTAAATAGATTTAATTTGATACCAGTTCAGTAGTAACTCAATAATTTTAAAGTAAAATTTTTAAATGTAAAAATGTATTTATGCCTCAAATTTAAATAATTTTAGTAAAATTTAAGTAAAATTTTGTAGTACTACAACATGTATGTCATTGAAAAAATGATTGCAGCTTTCACCAAAATTTAATGGTTATATAATTAATAGATATAATTAAAAAAAAATCAGTAAATTAATTTTATCTGGAAATCAAATAAATATTAAATACTAATTACAATAATATTTAAAATAATATTCCATAAATTTTAAAATCTTTTATCTTAACTCTATTCATATATAAAAATATATTAAAAACAATGTTCATACAGATTTCTAAGAATCAAATTCCAGGAGTTTTAAAGGAGACATCAAACATTTCCAAGAGCTAGCAGCATTCATGTTAAACAAGTTTTTATTTTATTTTAGAAATTGTTCTTAATCAAATAGGCATGTATTTATGAATATGTAATATTTTCCAATTATATTTGTAAATAATAGCAAAAATTAATATTTTTTTACTTAAATTAGAATTATATTTATAATGATTACTTAAAAAGTCATCAATGAATTTACAGCTATAAGGAATTTTTTCAATTAAATAATCACTATTTTTTGCATTGCTTAATTATTCATTGTATAAAATTATGGGTTATTTTTAAGTTTTTAAACATATTCATTTAATTACTTCTAATAATTATTGAGTATTTCAAGATGAGTATAACGAACTCTTTTCAAATATAAATAAACTCACTCAAAACAAATGAAACTATTAGATAAAGTTTCCCGGATGACTTTTTTTACAATTATTATATAATAAGACAATTGTAAATTTTTTCCCTGTTTACTTTCAAACTCTTTTAAAGCTATACAATTTCACATCCATATTCTAGGTTTCGCTGTTTATTTAATCATTCAATAGATTTTTCCCATTTCTTGGTTATTTATGTATACAAAATATTACTGTTAGAAAATGCTAACTTTCCATTTCCAAATCTTTTGCTTTCAGTTCATTATTAAAACTGAGTAATAATTGTTGTTTTTTTGAAACACCACCCAGTGACAGTTTTTTGATTTTGCAATTAATGTTAATTTTCCAGTTCTTTCAGCTTTCTCATATGTAGATTTTACAAGTTTTTTGCTCACAGAAAATCCACATTCAACAGATACTTGACTATAACAGAGTAAAAAAAAATATTAAAATAAAACACATTTATTCTATCTTTAATGGGATCAAATTTCTTATCAATACAATCTTGAAATCCTACAGTTGGTTTTCTAATGATTTAAATTCTCTTCTACAAAATTAGGAATTTTTTTTCTGAACCATGCAAAATTTAAAATTTATATGGCTTTTCCAGAGTCCATTGGTCATTGAAAACACACTTTCCCCCAGACCTATTAAATAATTCATTTCACCTTTTATGTCATTAAATAAATTCATCCACATTCATTAAAATTAAACATAATTTTCATCAAAGATGACCTAAAAAATTTTTAATCATATTTTAACTAAAAAAATTTATATTTAAATATTAATATTCAGTGAATTTTATACAATATAAAGAAAACAGAAAATAATAGAAAAAGAATCAATGAAAATTGCATATCTGATTGCACAACATGACGACCTTAATGGTGATTACTCTCTTCACTTCACATGCATAAATCTAAATACTACATTGACTCCTAATTGAATTGGATCATCATGAAATTATTGTGGCTGAACTGGATCCAATTAATTAGGTATTTTAGTCAACAGTTATAAATACATCACTCTAATATCGATCGTGTCGCCATCTAATGGTAACATTAACATCTAATAATCAGGTTTCCAGATAATTTCATCAAAAATTTAAAATATTAAAACAAAAAATCCAAAAAATTTACATTTTCTAACAAAAAAAAAATGCATTAAATTAAGTAAAAATTCCAGGAATAATTCATAATTTGCAAGGAGTCAAGTCAAAATTCCAGCAGTTTCAAAGACATTTAAAAAATATTTTTTTCAAATTCCAGGAGTTATACGAACTCTGTAAAAAGATATTCATACACAAAAATATATGACAAAATACTAAAAAATATGCTGCAATGAAATTTAATTTCAACAGGAAAAAATAAAAAAAAGTGGATTAAAAACAAAAATGTTTTTAGAACAAAATTATGAAATCCTCATTTTACCTATCATCATACATAAAAGAATTGAGAAAAATATTAAGAAAAGTGGATCTCCCAAAATATAGTGGCAAAAATTAGAATGTTTTTAAAAAATTAAACATGTATTATACAATTATAAAAAGCTATCTTTTGGTTAAACAAATACACTGCTATAAAAACAAGTAATTCTGAAAAATTTATAAAATATGTGACAATTTCTCATTCAAATTTTAACCTTAAAAAATATTTATTCCCAATTTGCATGCATATTTTTCTGAGTCTTAGTTTAATAGAATATGTAATACACATACTTCTAAATCTTCAATCATTCCTTTAAAATCTAAATCTCTAGTAGGTGCATTCCAGTATCTATACGAGCAACATTTTTCAAAGCCAGCATAATTGAACACAGTTTTATGATTTCCTGTAATATTAAATTTTTTAAATAAGCATTGAATAATAATTTTGAACAAAATATAATGTTTTACAAATGAATAATGATATTAATAAATTGTCAAACAGCTGTTGAACAAAAAATATACAATTGTATAATTCAAAATTGTTTAAAATGAAATAAAGGATTATATTACAAGTTATTAATTCACTTTTCCTATGTAAAAATTTACAAGTAAAGACCAGTTAAAATAACAAAAAGTTTGGCAAGAAACTATTATATATATATATATTAATTTACATTAAAAAGTATTTAACAACCCATTATCATATTAAATATTACAACAATTTAAAGAAGATGCATATTTTTTGCACATTATATTTATTAAAAGAGAAGGCATACATTGTAATAAAATATATTTATTAACAAAGAAATAAAATACATTATAAAAATATTCATTAGCCACAAATTTATTGACATTTATTGCACTCAATTCAGTTTTATATTATAGGTAACAAAAATTCATCAGTAAAATTATCAATATAAAAATAAACAAATTCTTTAGAAGCAAAATATTGCTTTATACAAAATATATTTTCCTCACAATAAATCAATGCCTATTTAAGTTTATTAAAATTTTCACACAAATTTGTTGGTTATTTAGTATGTAAAAATGAGTCACTAACTTATCACAATTGCATAGAATATTTCATAGCTTATTTAATACTATGCAACATTTATATAAATATTAATATAAATTAAAATTTAAGATACAAGAGGAAAAATTAACACATCTTAAAATTATCACAGAAATTTTCTAATAGAAATAAAATATCCATCAATATATTTTTTTTTTTTTTTTTTTTTTTTTTTTAAATAATTTAACTTATTCTCTATTTTTCTTTAAAATAAATTGCAAGAATTCTTTAAAGTTGAATTCTCACAAACTAAAATTTTGTTGCTGTAACTTTAAAAACAAATTGTTAATTACAGTTTTTAACAGATGAAAAATATTTTATCTTTATGATATGAAATTTTCTAACATAAAATTAATGTTTTGTACAAAAAAAAACAGAAATTTTAAACTACTTTAAATTTTTAAAGTATAAGAAAATGTTCATTTACATAAACTATATTTGTAAATAAAATATTTCCTAATATCATACTTATGATAAAATATCTGTGGTGCCTATATTTATTAACAAATCTTTTAGTAATAATAAATTACAATATTCATACACAAATTAAATAAGTTTGGAAAAATAATCCAAAAACAAAATAATATTTGGAGGAAAACTAAATTTATATATTGCTTGATAAAAATAATTAAAATTATTTAAAAACAAGAAAATACCACTACATATTTAAGATGTGAATTTGTTAGCTACAAATGTGTTAAAAAATGATGATATAAAATATTCCATCCAATATTAAATGAGTCTGCACTAAATTGCTAGGTGGAATATATAAAATAACAAAGCATTATATGAAAATTAAAATTCTACAAGATAACTGCTTAAATTTACAAAATCATAAAATATTTTAGGTAACATTTTTCTTTGCATGTCCTTCCATCAGTCACCAGATCTTGAACAATATATATTCCTTGTAAAATATTTTATTTGCTATTCAAAAATTAAAATGTATTAATTTATGCCAAATTGGATATAAATTTTAAATTGTTCTAGATTTAGTTAGTGTGCAATCATTTTAGGTACCTGCAAATAGCAATTTATTTGAAAGTACAATATTTGCAAATAAGTAAGTATTTCATATTACATATAAAATATCACAAAACTTTTATAGGCAAATACATTCATTTTAAACTATAATTTTTCTCTCTAATACGTTTTACAATGAACATATAATATAACAATTAAAAATAATTAAACTTTTTGGAAAATTATAGCTGCTATTTTAAATAGTTATTACTAATAATGCATGAGTTCAATATAGATATTATTAATAATTAAATCATTTATCAATAGATTATTAATAATACTTACCCCAAGTTGGTGAAGATACATAATATGTCTTCATTTTCACAACTTTTGCTAAAAAGTCTGCACCAACTCGTAAAGCTCCAGTACCACTCAAAGATTGAACACCGAAGAACTAAAATTTTAAATTTACTATTTATCAAAAATTTTCTATCAAAAAAAATTTAAAAAACAAATACAATAGGTAGAATCTTTCTGCAAAATAATATAATACACATAAAAATCTCAATTAATTTTATAGGAATAATAGCCTTGTTTAGTTAAATACAAGAAAAATAAAATTATTTTAAGGAGCAACAATAAATACATAAAACAATATTCATGAAAAAATCTTGTTCAAATTAAATTCTCCATTCAATTTTCTTATATTAGCTTCTTGGCACAATAAATTAAAACAACACTTACTCTAGACACAATAAAATAATAAATATGCAACAATAACATTATTTTAAATGGTAATTAGTAGTAAATTCACTAAAATGTTCTCAAGAATCATTCATTTATATAAACATGCATAAATATCTTCAAAAATTAAAGATGTTTTATTATAGACAGTCAATATTTAATTTTACATGTTGAATTTAATTTCTTTTGTCTATGCCTAGACTGTCATTTTTTTTTCTGCACAAGGGATAATTAGATAGAAACTTGTGTTTTTTAAGTGTTATCTTAATCCCTACATTTCCTGCCTGAAATGAAAATCAAAACAAATAAAATGTTGAACTGAAGGAAAGAATGCAAACTATTCAGCAGCCAATTCAAGATATAAATATTAATTATACTATATAATTAATCATAATTTTTTTATAAAATTAATCAAATTTTAAATGAAGAAAAATAAATGGAAAAGATGAAATAGGGTAAACAGATGGAACATATATTCAATAGATAGTTCAAAATTTAAACACAGAATAAAAGGAAAATGAAGCGAAGTACTAGTATGGACATCTTCTTCAGAGGTGTTGAATACACTGACACCAAGTATGGCTTTTCTGCAGTGCCTCTAGATTAAAGTCTTAACGAAGCCACTACATCCCTATCACTAAGAATTTAGTCTGGAGTTACTGCAGAAAACCCGTACTTGTGCCAGTGTGGTCAACACCCCCTGAAGAAGCTGGTACTTCGTTTCATTTTCCTTTTATTCTATATTTCTTTTAAATTTTGAACTATCTATATGCTCTGTCTGTGTGTGTGTGTGATAGCTCAAAATCAGTAAGTATGCCATTAACAGAGGATAATAAAAATAAAACTTAATAATAAAATAAAATAATAAATATACAAGTTGCAAAAATAAATTATATCAAATAAAATGAAGTTCTTTAAACTTGACTGTAAAAATTTCTTTCATTCCTAGTATTGAATTAAAAACAGTTTATTAAAAAAAATTTTGTAAATTTAAAAAAAAAAATTGAATTTTAAAACCTAATTATAAATATTTTTACTCTTCAAAAATTAATATCAATCAACAAATTCAGATGAAGAAAACATTTTCACCCTGTTTTCCTTAACTGCAGGACTGTCCTCCCCAAGCAGCATTTTAGAAGCAGCTGTACTGAAGGATTCCAATCCAAGTTGACCAAGATATTCATGATTTAAGGTTTCATCTGCAGCAATCAGTTTTTCCATTTTTCGTACAACTGGCAACACCCATGGTTTTCCTTCATCTGTCCGATAAGCTAAAGGAAGCAAATTAAATTATACAAAATTTAGTAAAAAAAAAAATTGAGGATAAGAACAAAAATAAGTCATAAAACGGTACTTGAGTATTATCACAACCATGCCAACCTCCGTGATAATTTGCCAAATTGGCAACCCCGGTCTTATATAATGCAGCCAATATGGTTGCAATAAAAAGTAAGTAACTATACTCGTAAAACCAAGAGATTCAGACGTATTTCATTTTGTTTACTTATTTACTTTAAGTTTCAATATGGCCACATGGAAGGATATATTTTTCAGTTTTAATTAGATTCATTAATTTATTTAATTTAGCTTAATGTTACCAAAATTTCTTATTTACATTTAAGGCATAGCATATAGTATTTAATACTAAATTATCAATTCAGTTTACAATGTATTTTTTGTCCAATACTTAACTTTTTAACTTAAATACTTTGAGGCATTCACTAATATGCTAAATTTGCTTACATTTCAAACGCATACTTGTTGAATTCACAAGCACATTAAATTTATATACATTTAATATTATTAATAAAAGACAATTCTGAAAATGCAAAGTAAATTAATATTAAGGGAATATTATATACATTAGGAATACACATATGGTATGTTTGGAATAAAATTATTTATGCATTTTCTGAAGGAATGATACCGTATCGTATGTTGTTATTAATTTAATAAAAGTTAAGTTTGATTTTTTAAGAAATATTATGATTTCAATACTAAAATTTATGAAAGCGATAGTTTAAATTATAAAAATCTCATATTATAACTAAAGAAATTGATAAAAGGATGTCCAAATTCGTACTTAAATTTGAAAATAAATTCTTAAAAAGTGAAATCATGAATAAGGAATAAATAGGATTTATTTATTAATCAAGATAAGATTCTTTTACATGAAATTTTTTAAAGTATATTGAATTATTTTATAACGCAGATAAGTATTTTAAAAATCTTACATTCTCCTATCGTAAAAAAGTTAAGTAAAAATTTTAATTTTCCTTAATATCTCAAAATATGTATCACAGCATTTAATTTAATGTAAAAATTAACAAAACAAACTGATTAATTTTACAAAGAAAACATTTTTCTAATTTGCACAAAAGAAAACTGATAAATAAAAGTGGTTATTAAAAAAATTATAAAAAATATGCTCAAATATTTAATTGTGTCAAACTTAGGTAAATTTTAAAAACTTAATTTTGCATTTTTATGAATTAACTTAAAAATTTCGAAGAAGCTTTTATCGATATGAAATAAAAGTGACGTGATATACATTTTAAAATTAGCTTTAAAGAAAAGATTTAATGAAAAAAAAGGTCGTTTTCACCATCTATAACTTGAATTTTTTCCAGAAAAAATTCAAACTTACACAAATTTCAAATTTTATAATAATGGCAAATTTAAAAATGCATACATATTTAATATTTAGATTGCTAAATTAAAACAGTGTGCAGTTCTGAGAACAAATTCTGCAAATCGAGCGCTTAAAAAACCTCATCCGCAAGCCATGAATAGTTCCAACTGTATTTAGATGTGGTTGGCGAAATCAGTTGACAATTACAATCGAATAAACATGCAATATCTATTAAAACTTTATTTGTATAATACTTAGTTAAATCATAAGAGGGTTGATTTGACAATCATCAAACATTCTTAGATGTAATAATCACTTTTAGA
This sequence comes from Latrodectus elegans, assembly GCA_030067965.1. Lineage (NCBI taxonomy): Eukaryota > Metazoa > Arthropoda > Arachnida > Araneae > Theridiidae > Latrodectus > Latrodectus elegans. The sequence goes on from CM057818.1 coordinate 2,835,279, forward strand.
AAAATGTATATTTCAAGAAAAAAATTAAAATTTGGGATATCAATTGGAAAAACTTTTACTATTCTGTATACATCTAAGATTACATCGAAAAATGTCCACTTATAACCTTAATTTTGACAGTACTTTATGCATATGTTAGTTTATTGTTCTTGATACAGCTTTATTTAACAATATATATGTGTTTAAGACTGAAATTATTCAATATAAAAAACGTTTCATTACAAAGTTTAATTAGCTTAAATGAAACAGTCAAGAATGTCATACTTTTATGTTCTACACGACATACCTTATATCTATGATTAAATATCACAGAAAAAAATAAAGAATACCTTCAGTTAAATGGATTTTTTTTTTTTTTTTTTTTTTTTTTTTTGTAATTCCTGGCTTTTTTAAATTAATGATTTAAAGACGTTTCAAATTTGCTATACATAACGATAAATTTATATAATTATGAATAAGATTTATAGTTTCATTATATTGAAAATCATTTACTAGACACTTAAATTTTATAATTTCAAATACTTGTATTATGAGTCTACAGTTTCACTTTACTTGCAAACTGAATTCCAAGAATTTTATATTCTAAAAAGAACAGTTTTATATTATAAATTGCTTCGTTTTTTTTTTTTTTTTTTTCTTTTTTTTTTTTTTTTTTTTTTTTTTTGTTAATTATGAACAAATTGAATATTTTCGAGCATCGCCTTTAATCTCCAGAGCATATTTTACATTTGATAAATAGCCACTTTGAAATCTTAACTCACTAATCACATCTCAGTAATACAATATATTTAAAAAGATTGCGCAATAGAAAGGCGGAAATTAAACCGACTGGGCTATTGCGAAATCAAGGATTTGATATGAATAAAGGTATTATAAAATGAAATTTTATTCTAGAAAAGAACTCCATATAAACTAAAAGCTTAACCAAAAGTAAGTTAAAACATACACTGAATTACCACAGAATTGATAAAGAAACTAATAAACAATTCTATTGAGCAATAATAAAAACAAAAATTTGATCAGTAAAATTCAAAAGCTTCAATTTATTTGTCTTTATTGTATTAAATACTCATAAAGAAGAAAAATTACAACAATTATAAAAATTATAAGTTGGAATGCTACGAATTTTTTTTTATATTTACTTATTTAATTATAGTTATATATAAAAATTTCTATAAAAATAATAATATCAAGCATAATATTTACATGTGAAATGTAATGCATATTATGTAATGAAACACTACTAAAAGTAATTTTACTTTTGCGAAGTAAATATTCCATTCTAAATTACCATAATTCCATACTAAAAGATTTACGAATGTATTGAGGGCGTACTTCTTTTAACTTAAGAAATTTAAAATTCAACCGGAGCAGAATTTTAAATTCCTTAAGCTATTTCAGTGTCAACATTATTCTAAATTGAAAAGTATGACAAGTATCGTTACTGATCACGAATAACAGTAGGGCTTCTCATTATTGGAAGGTAGTGAGATCGAATCCGGATAAACTTATAAACAATTCTATTGTTTATAAGTTTATCCGGATTCGCGGTGTCAATAAAGGCGGTTGCTGTACAAATACGAATCCCTTCAAAAGTTGTGATCGCAATAATAATTCCAGGGGGGGGGGTGTAGTCAAGTAATAGGTGATGTTTCAACTTCATCCCTGCTTCTAGATTGCGAAGAATTCCATCTGCATGCTTTCACTAACTAGTAGGCCCAATTTAGGAATAGCTTTGCTTTGGTTTGTTTGTCTCTCAACAGTCATTTCTTGCACACGAGGGATAATCAGACAGGGACCTACGCAATTTAGGAATAGCTTTGCTTTGGTTTGTTTGTCTCTCAACAGTCATTTCTTGCACACGAGGGATAATCAGACAGGGACCTACGCAATTTAGGAATAGCTTTGCTTTGGTTTGTTTGTCTCTCAACAGTCATTTCTTGCACACGAGGGATAGCTAGACAGGGACATACGCAATTTAGGACTAGCTTTGCTTTGGTTTGGTTTGTTTGTCTCTCAACAGTCATTTCTTGCACACGAGGGATAGCTAGACAGGGACCTACGCAATTTAAGACTAGCTTTGCTTTGGTTTGTTTGTCTTTCAACAGTCATTTCTTGCACACGAGGGATAGCTAGACAGGAAATACGCAATTTAGGACTAGCTTTGCTTTGGTTTGTTTGTCTCTCAACAGTCATTTCTTGCATACGAGGGATAGCTAGACAGGGACCTACGCAATTTAGAACTAGCTTTGCTTTGGTTTGTTTGTCTCTCAACAGTCATTTCTTGCACGCGAGGGATAGATAGACAGGGACCTACGCAATTTAGGACTAGCTTTGCTTTGGTTTGTTTGTCTCTCAACAGTCATTTCTTGCACGCGAGGGATAGCTAGACAGGGACCTACGCAATTTAGGACTAGCTTTGCTTTGGTTTGTTTGTCTCTCAACAGTCATTTCTTGCACACGAGGGATAGCTAGACAGGGACATGCGCAATTTAGGACTAGCTTTGCTTTGGTTTGTTTGTCTCTCAACAGTCATTTCTTGCACAAGAGGGATAGCTAGACAGGGACATACGCAATTTAGGACTAGCTTTGCTTTGGTTTGTTTGTCTCTCAACAGTCATTTCTTGCACACGAGGGATAGCTAGACAGGGACATACGCAATTTAGGACTAGCTTTGCTTTGGTTTGTTTGTCTCTCAACAGTCATTTCTTGTACACGAGGGATAGCTAGACAGGGACATACGCAATTTAGGACTAGCTTTGCTTTGGTTTATTTGTCTCTCAACAATCATTTCTTGGACTTAAGAGATAATTAGAGACAAGGACCTACAGATTTTTACTTATAATTTTTGTATAAATTTACTTCATGCATATTTTTGTAACGTTGACTTCATATGATATCTACTTTGTTTTCTATCACGTTATTTTGCACCATAAAAAAATAAATGTTACATTTTTTGTATTTTTCAACTATTAACAAAGTTTGGGGGGTTTAGTTTATTTCTCGCATTATAATCACTTTTTTCTCATTAAACTAATTCAATGAAAACTGCAGTTTCAAATGTATTTCGAAAAAGTATACATACCAAACTGGGAAATAATTCCACAAAGAGAATTAAACTGAAAACTAGACCACTCACTTTTCAGCTGTTATACGGGGCCTTAAAATACTTTAAAATGGATTAAAATATGCAAGCTTTTGAATAAAATGCTGCTAATTAAAATATTTTTAAAAAATATATTTTTTACTTAATAACATATTCTAATAGCGATAATTTATTTTCATCCTAATTCAACTGCTCAGTGAGCCACTCTAAAATATGATTTTTTTAGGTCAAGGTTGGTTGGTTGGTTAGTTTTTATGGCGCAAGGTCCAGATAAGGACAAGCTGCGCCAATCACAAGATATTATACACCAGTTTTTTTCACCCATTAAAAGTATAAAATAGTAATATAGTTAAAATGTAAAGTATAAAATAGAAATATAGTTTTTTAGGTCAAATACTAACAAGTCTATCAAATATTATTAATGAAAATTTATTTAGAAAACATACTCTTCGTTTTAATTTTAATAAGAACTTTCTTACAAAAGTAATAACTCAGTTTACTCTTATGCTTACTTAAAAAAATCTCAGAAAGTAAAAAACTTTTCAGCATTTTCCAGAACCATAAAATGGAATTGATGAGATGTTTTTCCGATGCTTAAAGTCAACCTTATAATTGTAGGTGAAATCTTATATTAAATCATGAGCTGTTATTGAAACAGACACCTATAAATGCATGTAATGTATAACCATCCAATAAAATTTCAGATTCTTGTTTACACGATGTTATGTGTGTGAATTTGATTCAAACTTATATAAATTCTCCGAAATCGTTTTTCATCATTTATTTCGTTTAGTAAATAATAAACCCATGCTTTCTTTGACTGCTTAATAAAAAATACTGAATCAATTATTTTCTTCCATCAGAATATATTATAAAAACTATAACTGAATTTCTATAATTCCAAAGCATCAAATTATATGAGTTTGAACAATTTTTATTATATATTTTGCAATTTTTATTTTAATAATCAAAATTTAAAAATACAATGTTTTAAAGCAGAAGCTACGTGTTTATCTCTCTCATAATTGAATAATTAATACAGTGAATTATGTGAAATTTTAAAGACACTTTTAGCATTTTTAAAAAATACTGATTTGTAAATTATAGAGATGGTTCGGTAATACGAAATTTTAACCAAAGAATTTCAAAATAAAATAACTTTAATATTGAAAAATCATAAAACAGAATAAACATAGGAAATGTGTCGAGAGAGAAATAATTTACGCATAAAATTCATATAATAATATATCATTTACTTGGTTCATTAAAAAATATACAGTAAAAGTTCTGGAATAAGAACAAATAAGATATCGAATTAGTTTTCAATGGGAACCACATTTACTTAATTGAGAAAAGCTACAAACAACGAATTGAAAAACCAAATCCATTAACAATGACATAATTTCTCTCTCTCTCATTTATAAACTAGAATTACATATTAAATAATAAATCGCCCTGTACGATGCTCTCAGTATAGTTATTAAATGGAAATTGTTTTGTGTGACTTTGTACATATTTAAAGTATATTAACTTGGCGTCCCGTTTTCTTAAGATAAAAAATATATTCTAGAAGATACTGCTTCGAAAACGGGGAAATTTTTACACTAACTTACAATCTGCAAATCGCAATTTTTTAACTCAAAAGAGAACTCTTTATACAGAGATAAATTATATTCTGTTAAAATTTCTGTGCAACCAATACTCTTCTAAATATTCCAAAAAACTAATTTTCTTGGATGGTCATATTAAGAATAAGAATTTCTTTTAATGTTAGAATTCTCCGAGAATAAGAATTTTTTTAAACTGATTTGTGCAATCAGCAAATCGCAATTTTTTTTTTTAACTCAAAATACAAAACAGAGTTATTACAAATGAATCATCGGGTTTTTGTACATTACTACGTCTGAACTTCGAAATGTATACGTTTCATGAACGCAAACGAGAGGGCGTTGAATACAGTTTCACGCTGTGCATATGCAATGTCAATGTGATTGCCATGGTTGCTGCGCTATATTCATATTCTAAATGGCAACTGGACAGCAGAAAACGTTTTGGGTACTAGAATTTTCTAGGTGGTCATACAAATACAAACCATCAACCCAGCAAAGTATTCTGAGCTCTGGTATCAACATTTCAAAGAAAGCTGTTGTTTATGTAAAGGCAAAAGTTCCACCCACCAAGAATTACTAAAGGAACGGAGTTAGAATTTAATCTGTATATATATATATATATAGTTACAAATAATAATCAGCAAACCGCGGTAGCCACGAATTTTCTATTTCACGGACGACTGGGAGGAAAATTTTGAGAAAAAATATTACGATTTAAGCCGTACCGTATACAGCTGCTGCAATCATTGAGGTCGGATAATAATGAAAAAAAAAATTGTGACAACATCCAAAAGGTCTGTGAAAATGACTTTAAAAACACTTTTTTTTTCAGTGACGATACTAACTTAAATCTTAATGGAAAGGTCAACCGACGTAATGCACAGAAAGTCCCCATGAAATTGTGGAACACGAACATGATTCCCCAAAAACCAATGTTTTCTGTGCAGTTTTTCGTAACAAGGTGTTGGACGTTTCATTTTTGGTGCAATGTAACAGATACTTCCTACGTGGACAAAATTAATTTATGGTTATTTCCGCAACCGGAACACAGTATCAATGATTTCATTTACCAATAGAATGGTGTTCCATCACACTGGTACAAATAGTTTCCAGACAACCTTATCAGTAAATACCACAATGGTAGATTGATTGATGTAACCGAGATGACAAGACACTCTTTTCATGGCCGACCAGGTCGTATAAATTTTCAACGTGTGACATCTTCGTTTGTGACTGTGTTAAAGACTGTATCTATATGCCACCGTTACCTACCACTTTGGATGAATTGTGGAACTGCAATCGTAATCCTCAACGCCGCCAAATTGAGTAATGTGTGAAGCGAATTGAATAATCGCCTTGGCATTTGCCGTATTGCTCATGGAGCAACATATTGCACATCTATAGTACGAACGTCAATCTTGGAAACTTTCGGTTTATTTTCATGTATAACGCCTTGTTTTAACCCAATTATGTCCCAAAATAAACGCTTCGGAAACCCGATGATTCTTTTGTAATAACCTTGTATTCTATTAAAATTTCTGTTTAAGCAATACTTTCAAATATACTCTAAAAAAATTTATCTGTTCGATGATCACATTAAAATAGATTTCTTTAAGGCGTAGATCAAACGTAGGTATGAACATTATTTTACTTCTAGAAAGTGCATGTCCGAACACAAAAATGCTATCATTTACAGCGTGTAAATTGAAAAGAAAATTTTGTATTTGAATTTTAAGTTACTATGATCAAATGCAAAAGATTATTAAGAAAACATTATTTTATACATTTAAAATTATTTATTAAATAAATATTTCATTAGGATTTAACTTGTATTTTTGCATATTATCATTATTCAAGTAATATGCATTAAATACAAGCTAAATACATTTATAAAAGGAAAGAAATAATACTATTCTTTTACAAATAGTATATTACAAAATGGAAAGACTCATATCATTTATTTTCAATTAATTCACTATAATTTTCCAAAAAATAACAAACTATAAATCTATTTTGAATTTAATATTTTATTTTAACAAATTTATTACTTCTAATTTCTAGGACACAAAGAAAAGCTACAAAAGCAAATTGATAAGAATCACTTCATATGAAGTACAGATTAGATAAGCAACACCTTATCTTATACCGAAAATATTTCCTAATGAATTCTTTGTTATATGCATGGGAATGAGCCTTAATATTTACTCAAACAATTCACGACAAATCTTAACAATTAAGATTTTTCCAGAATGATAAGATGAAAGCGATTTGTAACTCAATTACAATATTCTGGTTAGCTGTTGTCAAGGGTGCGTGGAATTAATTATTCATTGTACATTCTTAATATTTCAAAGTCATTGGAATAAAGATTATACAAAATATTGAAAATTCGAGATGACAAGAGACAAAAATAACTATATTCTCAAGTAGTTTTGAAATAAATTAGTAAGAAACAAATTAATAATTAGAAAGCGATAAATATAAGTAGTTGCTCTAATTCTGATGGATAAATAGAATGTATCCTTAGGAACAACGGTATCGAAATCCATAACAAAAATAATGAATACTCCTGGAAACAAAAAATTGATTTATTATTTTAGTATATATATATATATATATATATATATATATATATATATATATATATATATATATATATATATATATATATATAACGGACGTATAATTTTTGATATTTAATTTTTAACACTCAGGAATAAAGTCACATTTTGTGTAATGTATGAAACACATTTTCCATTTTTCAGATTTTTGATCATAAGGTGAATAATTTAAAATGTATTATTTTTAATGGCATTTATGAGAACATTCTTAGCTGGAATTAGCGCCATTCTCGTGGGAATTCTTGTAGCATTTTTCGAAAGAATAATTTCCTTGCGACTTATGTTTAAAAATAAACGTAACAAAATGTGAGTAAGTAAACTTTGTAAAAAAATTATTTAACGCATTTGAGTCTAAGTTAGATTAAAAACTGTACAATACAAGTGAAAGAAACGAAATCCAGAATTTAAAAGTTAACCGAAATTTTTTTAAGTATGTATAGAAATACTATTGATAAAAAAAATGGTTACATTATTTAAAAAGTTTTAATTTAAAGGATACATACGAGACGTAATCGAAAAGTGCCGTTTTAAAAAAAAATAGTGACAGAATTTTTTTTTTTTAAGTCAATATTATTTTTACATGAAAAATCCTATATTAAAATATTTTTCTAGTCGCAGCGCGCGTATTACCAAATTTTCTATATACCTTTTATAGAAACTTCTCGCCAATGACGATAACCACGATTTTGCAGCATTT